>JAXDDX010000377.1:0-109149 GCA_034670405.1 Hoplostethus atlanticus | reverse complement strand
ATTGGCCGGGAGACTGGTGGCGCCCACTTCAAAGGAACACCTGCCCAATGCCAGTGGGACTCTCTCTCTCTCCCGACTCCCAACCAGACCGTGCGGTGTTGTGTTTGTGGATTGTTATAGTTGTGAAGTTAGCTTTTGGATCTCTGTGTATAGTGTAGTTCTTAGTGTATTAGTAAGTATTTTTGTAAGTATTTTTCTCATTAAGTAGTCCTGGTAGCGGTAAGGGTAGGAAGCTGTTTATTTTGATATTTATTCTCCTGTTTAACCCAGATAGGTAGGTAAGACCCCTGTATTTTGTTTTCTTTCTTTTGACGATAGGTAAGTTAGTGTTTTGTATTATAGATTGTTTGTTTATTGTGTTGGCCGTGCCTACCCTGACGCCTATGCTACCATTTCTGATACATAATAAAGCCATATTGTTTGGACTGCATTCTGCTGTGGCACTGGTCATCCTTGGGAGTGTGGAAAAGGGGAGTCCCTTTATGTTATGCTCAGGTAACTCCTAGGCCGGGCATAACAATGGTGTTCACAGGTCTAGAGGAAGGTGAGACAGAACTACTTCCACTCTACTCAATTAACATAGGGACGACAGACAGAGGCTGAGGGGGATGAAAGGGTCTATGTAAAATATCACATGGATGTCTGTATAAAGGAACTGTATCTGCTTGGTGTTCTTTAGATTATCCTCGTAGGCAGAGATGCTATTTCTCCCTTTCAGCGCTGAACTGTATTAAATACTCATTGAATCCTGAGACGTAGTTTGTTGCTGCTTTCTTCTTACGTTCATCACCACGACCAAGAAATAATTCCTAACATATGTTGTCATTGCTAACCAGCACATTGTTATTAGCATAAAGGTTTGAGCTTTTATCTTTACACTTTTCATATTAGTTGAGAAGCTACTCTACAGTAAACTCTAAATGAGAGAAACTCTAAATCCAATGCTTTGCAGAGAAATAACATTTTATTCACACTCAATATCATAGCCTACCTTTCAACATGTGGCCAGTGATAGACACTACAATTTATTCTCCCTCTTCCAAGGCAATTCAATAACTTTATTTATAGCACTTTTTTTTTTTTAGCACGGTGGCAATTCAAGGTGCTTTACAAAGATTAAAAGACAGAGGCAATTGATACATAGACAATTTATAAGAAAAGACAATTGATTTATAAGAACAATAAATAAATAGTGGTGTAGGGCCTAGATAAAAACTAGATTTAAAATAAGTAACATTTTTTAAAGAACTCAAATAACTTAACTAAGTTTCGAGGGTTAGGTTACTTTTAAGATCGACAGGGAGTCTGGTCCAGAGATGCGCAGCATAGTGAGTGACTAAAGGTTGCTTCACCAACTTTAGCCCTGGCACTGGGCACTACTAGCAGCCCACCCCCACTTGACCTGAGAGACCTGGCAGGAGTGTACTCCTTAAACATGTCTGTAATGTATTTTGATCCCACTCCATGTATTGATTTATAAACAAGCAGCATTTCCTTATATTCAATTCTGTGACTTAAGAATCAGGGTGATGTGGTCTGACCTTTTGGTCCCTGTAAGAACTCTAGCAGCTGCATTTTGAATAAGCTGAAGCTTTTTGATGGTCTTTTGGGGAGCCCTGTAAAAAGACCATTGCCGTAGTCAACCCTGCTAGAAATAAAAGCTTTTATGTGGCTATTTAGACTAAGATCAGAGTGAACTATAACGCCAAGGGGGGCACCACAGGTCATAGGGGTCTAATTTAATATTCAGCTTAATTGTTAAAATTGTAATTGTACAGATGAAGACATCCATTTTGGTTGGTTATTACATAATGCACCTTATTATTACATTTTTGTCATAAAAAAGTGCAACTCCCGCATTTTGTAATAACCACCACAATATGTAATAATTTATTATAAAATGTGGGGAAATTTATTACATATTGCGTTCAGGCTGTTTATTACAAAATGCGGCAGATTATTACAAAATGCGGGTGTTATTACATAATGAAGTGAAAATGTATTACATTTTGTCGAGTTATTACATAATGCGCACACTTAAGGAACCTACAAGGTGTGATGTAACACATGGGTTAGATGGAGGAACGGGGATCCGTGAATTCCACAAATTGGCACACCAATAAGTATGGTAAACAGCATTTCTGTTTATTCTGACAGTAAGCCATGGTGGGTTGCCCATTACACCAGCAAGATCTAAGAGCAGTTGTAATCACAGTTTGTCAAGCAATGTTAATAGTGTAGTGGGAAAAATCACCCAGAAGAAGAAGTCTCTTGTTAAAGAACCTTTTATTACAGAAAAGGGCATGAGTTTGTCTCTGCAGAGTACAAGACTAAAGATTCCATGAAATGCACACAGGTTATATAGTTGTTATTAAGATACTTCCTCCGTTGGTCTTTCTACCAATGGGATTTCACTCCCTCCTCTCTGTCTTTCTCCTTTTGGCAATCGTTTGGCAAACTTTTAGGTTATTTCCAGCACTCAGCCTGTGTTATTACATAATGTGTTGTTACACACCTTCTCATTGCTTTCAATAGACCTAGAGTTCATTGGTCTCTTATTATTGCTTGGTTTTTATATCAATCTTTTGTTTTTCATGTGGGAATTGTTTTCGTTAAGATTGAATATTGTAAACACTGTCTTATAAATGCTGGTGCTGTGAATGTACAGCATCTGGGTGCGAATTATGGGGGGGGCAGGGGGATCAAACCTCCCCCGACGTGACAAGAGCTCTTGGGGGGTCTTTTTTAAAAATGGCTTAAATGAAATTAAAAATATTCAGATGTGGTTTTGTGACAGTATATTGTATATAAAAAGTGTATTACAAATTTAACCACCCCGATGGTGTATTATGCAATTTTTTCCCTGAGACGTAACTCTAGGGATGTGCTATAACACACGCTACACGAAAATCAGTGTGTAAATTCCTTTTCATGAAATGAAAACCCTAAGCCTAACCCTAACGCAAACTGAACGGCAGATATGTCAAAGAGAAACATAACACACCACACAGCTAACATTTCATCAGCTAGCACAAATCCGGCTGCCACAGAGCATACTGCGGATTTACCAGGAACAAGCCAGCAAGCAGTAGTTACAGATTAAATCCCATCGCTAGGTTGAGTGAATTAGTGTCCTATTGCTGTATATGTTTCTGGTGCTTAGACTTAATTCATTCACTATCAGACTGGATCTCTGTGTCTGTGGGCCTTTTCTGAAAAATAGGAGACACCCCTGAATGTCACAGTATAATTCGCACCCTGCACGTGACTATTGTGGTGTATTTTGTGTACTGACAATGATTCAAGATTCAAGATTCAAGAAGTTTAATTGTCACATACACACACGAGGTGTGTAGTGAAATGCAAAGTGGCAATGCTTAGCAGAAATGTGCAAAATAACAGGTTCACACTATTTACAATAACCAACATAATATATACAATGTCACAGTTTTTTAAGAGCTCTATATAAAAAACAACACAATATTTACAATAAGAGCACTTTATAAAAAAATATAGTAAAAAAAGGGAAAAATTGTATGTATAATATAATATAAATTATAAATTATGTGTAGTCTATACCTAAGTGTGTGTGTGTGTGTGTGCATAAGAGGGGCAGTGTGTGTGTCTTGGTGGGGGCCCTGGTGAGGTCAGAGTTCACAGTCCTGATGGCCTGAGGAAAGAAACTCCGTCTCAGTCTCTCTGTTTTGGCAGCGTGACTACGGAGGCGCTTGCCTGACCGCAGCAGCTGAAACAGTCCGTTGTTGGGGTGGTGAGGATCCTTCATGATCCTGCAGGCTCTGGTTCTGCACCTCCTGGTGTATAAGTCCTGCAGGGTGGGGAGTGTAGTTCCAATAGTGCGTTCAGCCGAACGCACTACTCTCTGCAGAGCCTTCCTGTCCTGAGCGGAGCTGCTGCCAAACCAGGCAGTGATGCTTCCTGTCAGGATGCTCTCCACAGCTCCAGAGTAGAAGGACTGAAGGATCCTCCGGGAGACTTTAAATTTCCTCAGTTGCCTGAGGTGGTAAAGGCGCTGCCTCGCCTTTCTCACCAGAGTGTCTGTGTGTGTGGACCATGTGAGATCTTCGGTGATGTGGACTCCCAGGTATTTATACCTGCTCACCCTCTCCACAGTATTCCCATTAATCCCCAGTGGTGAGTACGTCCTCTGTTGTTGTGTCCTCCTAAAGTCCACAATCAGCTCCTTAGTTTTGGTGACATTCAGGAGGAGGCTGTTGTCCTGGCACCAGAGTGACAGATCAGCAACTTCCTCCAGGTAGGCCTTCTCGTCGTTGTCGGAGATCAGGCCCACCACCACTGTGTCATCCGCAAACTTAATGATGGAGTTGGAGCTGAACCTGGCCACACAGTCATGTGTGTACAGGGAGTACAGTAGGGGGCTGAGGACGCAACCCTGGGGGGATCCTGTGTAACTGAACATTATGTTTAAAGGTTAATATTAAAGGTTAATCTCTACATGTTATGATAAGGCATATTATCAATATATTCATATTGAGAGAATATTAATATCACTGTATTCATATTGGGGAAATATTAGGTCAAGATGAAAACAAGTTGTATAACCAGTATAACCAGTGATTTGATTCCTGCACGTAATTACGTGCAGGAATTCTTGTTCTCCCCTTGTTCTTTTCCTCTCCTTAAGCGGCAAACAGCCCGATTGGAATCATGCGGATCCCATGGGTGAAATCATAGGTCAGAATGACCTGGGCCTGTGCCACCCATTGGTCTGGTAATTTCCAGTAACTGAAGGCCTTGAGTTATCATTTGGCCTATTCCCACCATTGAGTAACCAATCAGATCTCTCCAGCTGCAAACAACAGGCTGAGGGCTGGAAATAACCTAAAAGTTTGCCAAACGATTGCCAAAAGGAGAAAGACAGAGAGGAGGGAGTGAAATCCCATTGGTAGAAAGACCAATGAGGAAGTATCTTAATAACAACTATATAACCTGTGTGCATTTCATGGAATCTTTAGTCTTGTACTCTGCAGAGACAAACTCATGCCCTTTTCAAATCAAATCAAATCACATTTATTTGTATAGCCCTTAATCACCGTTACAGTCTCTAAGGGCTTCACAGTGCCCAACATGTGAAAATAATAAATGGTTAGTACACGACATCACCCAGCCTTAGACCCTCACAGAGGACAAGGAAAAACTCCCACAAACCCTCACTGGGAAAATTGGGAGAAACCTTGGGAGGGGCTACTCAGAGAGGGATCCCCCTACCAGGACGGTTGGGCGTGCAATAGATGCCGAGTTTGGGCAAGCAGCGTATACACAATATATGAAAGTTTATTTTGGTGGGACATCCAGATCTGATGGGGCGGCATCACAGCAACGGCAAATCAGTCAGCATCATCATAGGACTAGGGGACCATGCAGGCGCCAACACTGCCCAGATAGGAGAACGCAATGTCCGCTCAGTCAGCATCGTCCTAGGAGGGGGGACCAACCAGACGCCAACTCTGCCGAGCTGCAGCCTGGAACAGATAGGAGACTCACCCACACACACCCATACACACACACTCTCACTCACACAGACAAACATGACCAGCGTCAGTGGACAGGAGCAGGTAGACCAGGAGAATAGGACATGTAGGCAGGATGCTA
Source organism: Hoplostethus atlanticus (assembly GCA_034670405.1). Taxonomy (NCBI): domain Eukaryota; kingdom Metazoa; phylum Chordata; class Actinopteri; order Trachichthyiformes; family Trachichthyidae; genus Hoplostethus; species Hoplostethus atlanticus. Next base: position 103,518 of record JAXDDX010000377.1, on the reverse strand, counting down.
GTATCCATCAGCAGGACCCTGATCTAGGATGAGCTAACTGGTCTAGCCTTACTCTGAGAAGAGACTGAGCCACTCCCTCAAGGCTGGTCAAATGACAGAGAGAATAAATGGGTTTTTAGCCTTGACTTAAAGACTTCGATAGAGCCTGCCTCTCTGATTGAGGCAGGCAGACTGTTCCATAGATAGGGAGCCCGGTAAGAAAAGGCTCTGTTACCTGCAGTTTTCTTTTTGACTGCTGGGATAGACAGGTAGCCAGCGTCCTGAGATCTGAGGGCGCGTGGCGGTTTATAAGGTTTAATCAAATCGGATAAATAGGACGGTGCCATCCCATGTAATGATTTATATGTAAGTAAAAGCACCTTAAAGTCACACCTGGCCTGAATTGGTAGCCAGTGTAATGAGGACAGGATGGGAGTTATATGGTCGAATTTCCTAGTTTTGGTCAGGATTCTGGCAGCAGCATTCTGGACCAGTTGTAGTTTTTTAGTGCGCCCAGTAGGTAAGCCCGAGAAAAGGACATTGCAATAATCGATTCTGGATGATACAAAGGCATGTACTAAAATTTCTGCGTCTGCCTCTGTTAGCATAGGTCGAATTTTGGCAATATTGCGAAGATGATAAAACGCTGATTTAGTGATCTCCTTAATGTGCAACTCGAATGAGAGGGTAGGGTCGAATTTTACCCCAAGGTTTTTAACGTATGGGCTCCGGGAGATTACACAACTATCAAAGTTAAGAGTACTATTCTCAAATAAGTGTCTATGTCTAGCCGGTCCCACAATCAGCATCTCAGTTTTGCTGCCATTAAGGAGTAGGAAGTTTAGGGACATCCAATATTTGACCTCTGATAGGCAGGCCTCTAGTTTTTGGAATTGGGTGTCATCGGTTGGTTTGACTGGTATGTAAATTTGGGTGTCATCGGCGTAGCAATGGAAGTTAATGCCAAATTTGCGAATGATGCCACCAAGTGGTAGCATATAGATAGAGAATAGCAGTGGTCCTAGGACAGAGCCTTGTGGGACACCAAAGTCCATATTGCAACACTCTGAGGTCATGTTGTTGTAAAAGACGTGGTGTGATCTATCAAGTAGGTAAGACCTAAACCAAGAAAGGGCTGATCCCCGGATACCAATATAATGTTCAAGACGGTTCAAGAGTATCGCATGATCAATTGTGTCGAAGGCTGCACTCAGGTCAAGTAGCAATAGTGCTGAGGTTGAATTGGAGTCAATAGCTAACAAAAGATCATTTACCACTCTCGTGAGTGCAGTTTCGGTCGAGTGAAGGGATCTAAAGCCAGATTGGAAGGGATCAAGCAGGTTATTTTTTGACAAAAAATCTGTAAATTGACTGGCTACTGTTCGTTCAAGTAATTTGGAGAGGAACGGCAGATTTGAGATTGGTCTATAGTTCTGAAGTACTTCGGGGTCAAGGTTCGGTTTTTTCAGTAGTGGCTTGATCACGGCCGTTTTAAAGGCGGAGGGCACCGTTCCAGTGGAGAGCGACTGATTGATCATATAGAGAATGGAGGGTCCTAAGATAGGGAATACTTCTTTAAGCAGTTTAGCAGGTAAAGGGTCAAGCATGCAGGTTGTGGGTTTTGAAGACAGAGTTAGCTTGGTGAGAGAGTCTAAGGAAACTAAATCAAACTGTGAGAAAAGACATTCAGCCCGGGGAACACCAAGTGGACTTTTCAGGGGTGAGACGGCACCGCCAGTAGAGAGTGTACTGGTGATCTCATCTCTAATCAGCGTGATTTTCTGACTAAAAAAGGACATGAAATCATTCGGAGAAAACAGAAAGCTATCAGAGGGGGAGGGATTCCGTGTTAGCTTAGCAACAGTGTCGAATAGAAACTTTGGGTTGTTTTTATTTGCACTGATTAACCTAGAGAAGTGTGCAGTTTTGGCTGACGAGAGTGCACATTTATAATTTAGCAAGCTATCATTCCAGGCAAGCCGGAAGACTTCGAGTTTGGTCAATCGCCATTTACGTTCTAGTTTTCTACAGGCTTGTTTAAGTGCACAAGTGTCGTGGGTAAACCACGGTGCAAACTTCCTAGTGTGGTGTTTTCTAGTGACTAACGGGGCGATTGAGTCAAGCGCGTTGGTAAGGCTAGTGTTTAGTTCGTTGGCAAAATTGTCGAGTGAGCCAACATGACCATTTATTATTCTGTAATAAAAGGTTCTTTAACAAGAGACTTCTTCTTCTGGGTGATTTTTCCCACTACACTATTAACATTGCTTGACAAACTGTGATTACAACTGCTCTTAGATCTTGCTGGTGTAATGGGCAACCCACCATGGCTTACTGTCAGAATAAACAGAAATGCTGTTTACCATACTTATTGGTGTGCCAATTTGTGGAATTCACGGATCCCCGTTCCTCCATCTAACCCATGTGTTACATCACACCTTGTAGGTTCCTTAAGTGTGTGGATCTTACAATCAAAAAGGGCAACTGTAGTGGAAGAAAATAATGTATGCCATTTTGTATCACTACCTCTTTGCGTTTTACCCCACCATTTTGATATTACTACTGACTGCTAGTGGAAAACTACTGACAGTTATGTTATCTATGCAAATGTTATGTTTTTGTAGTGACCTTGACTTTTCTATGTAACCTCATCCCCTGCTCTTTCTCTCTTTCAGAGATCTGTATACCCCATACAGTGTGTATATACTCAAGTACATCACAACTTGACTCTGAACTCTTAATCTTTAATTAATGGTTTTATTCAACATGTACTATTCCCATTTTTTTTCTGTTTTACTCTCTGCTAGTGTAAAGATATAACCAGACAACAGAATCTAACTAAAAGCAGTAGAGACTTCATCATCCCATCTACCCATCTGTTTACATGGACTGCTGCCATTCAGTGATGTATGGTAATCTAGCTAGACTATATAGTTAGCCACCACATACTCTGGTTTGCTAACATTACTGTATTCTCCATAGAGAATGAAGAGATGAAGGCAGCTGAGCTGAGATCACACTCAAATAAAGTAATCATTAATTAATTAGATCATTAGGTCCATATGTCATCACCACAAATGCACCATGAGACTGTTAGAAATGTGTACTTGTTGATAATAGTAAAACCACCGAGGTGAGGGCCACCGGTCGATGCCTAAATGATTATCGACCGGTGGCCCTCACCTCGGTGGTCATGAAATGCTTCGAGAGGCTGATAAAGGATTACATCTGCGCCTTCCTCCCTTGCTCCATGGACCCGCTGCAGTTTGCTTATCGTCCAAACAGATCCACGGATGATGCTGTCTCCCAGGTACTGCACACCACACTCTCTCATCTGAGACTGCTGTTCATTGATTATAGTTCAGCTTTCAATACCATAGTCCCCACCAGACTGGCTGGCAAGTTGATTGAGCTGGGACTGAACACCCCCCTGTGTGCCTGGATCCTGGACTTCCTGACCGCCAGGCCCCAGGTGGTCAGGGTGGGTAGACACACCTCCAACCCCCTCACCCTGAACACAGGATCCCCCCAGGGTTGCGTCCTCAGCCCCCTACTGTACTCCCTGTACACACATGACTGTGTGGCCAGGTTCAGCTCCAACTCCATCATCAAGTTTGCGGATGACACAGTGGTGGTGGGCCTGATCTCCGACAACGACGAGAAGGCCTACCTGGAGGAAGTTGCTGATCTGTCACTCTGGTGCCAGGACAACAGCCTCCTCCTGAATGTCACCAAAACTAAGGAGCTGATTGTGGACTTTAGGAGGACACAACAACGGAGGACGTACGCACCATTGGGGATTAATGGAACTACTGTGGAGAGGGTGAGCAGGTATAAATACCTGGGAGTCCACATCACAGAAGATCTGACATGGACAACACACACTGACACTCTGGTGAAGAAGGCTAGGCAGCGCCTTTACCACCTCAGGCAACTGAGGAAATTCAAAGTCTCTCGGAGGATCCTTCAGTCCTTCTACTCTGGAGCTGTAGAGAGCATCCTGACAGGAAGCATCACTGCCTGGTTCGGCAACAGCTCCGCTCGGGACAGGAAGGCTCTGCAGAGAGTAGTGCGTTCGCACTATTGGAACTACACTCCCCATCCTGCAGGACTTATACACCAGGAGGTGCAGAACCAGAGCCTGCAACCACCCCAACAACGGACTGTTTCAGCTGCTGCGGTCAGGCAAGCGCCTCCGTAGTCACGCTGCCAAAACAGAGAGACTGAGACGGAGTTTCTTTCCTCAGGCCATCAGGACTGTAAACTCTGACCTCACCAGGGCCCCCACCAAGACCCACACACTGCCCCTCTTATGCACACACACACTCACACACTTAGGTAAAGACTACACATAATTTATATTATATTACATACATAAGATTTCCCTTTTTTACCATATTTTTATTTCCAAAGTGCTCTTACTGTAAATATTGTTATTTTTTTTTTTATATAGAGCTCTTACTGTGATATTGTAAATATTGTGTTGTTTTTTTTATTGTAAATAGTGTGACCTGTTATTTTGCCCTTTGCACATTTCTGTTGAGCATTGCCACTTTACATTTCACTGCACACCTCGTGTGTGTATGTGACAAATAAACTTCTTGAAATCTTGAAATCTTGAAACATATTTTACCTAATGGATGCTTTTATCCAAAGGGCTTTGCAGTACCATTAGTCTCCTGATCCTAGTAGTCGTGGCAGTGTTTGACCTATTCAGATACACTGGATCAAGGCCCTACTGAGCATCCTGGCTTTGCTTTCATCACTTTATTTTGTTGCTCCATGGACACATGGAAAAACAGACATGGCAAACACTAAACATTCCTACATTTCCAGAATATAACTATATTGCAGTGGCCTAGTCACCTACTCGAACAGTACTGAATTCTTACATTAATTAATGCCTGTACATGGAGTAGATCAAGACCAAGGCCAAACTGAGACTACAGTGCACATTATTTCTAGACAACTACTGAAGGGAGTTCATGTTGAGTGTTCCAAGTGGCTGTTTAAGTCTCAACATTTTGTGCATTGCTCTGACAATTTGCTGGACAATAGTGTGCACAAACAGACATGCACTACTGATCAAGTAAATAAATGTACAATTCAATGCAGCTGTCTGGTGAAAAAGAAACAAGAAATGAATAGGTTTGTCAAATAGGACCTTGTACGGGTTTATGCTGGTAATGGGACATACTGTAGGAGAGAACAGCACAGACATTGACTTCAAAACAACAGATTCCTTTATTTCAGCCATCATGAATTCCCAAAAATACACATTTATCATGATCCATTTTATAATGGTATAGATTTTATTATTTACATTGATTTGTGTGAAAAAATCCACAGCAGGTGTTTAGCTTCACAGACATAATTGAATAACTGTGTGTGTGTGTTCTTCTCAGCTGCTCCAGGTGAGTCTGAATCCTGAAGGCAGGACGGCATACTGAGCTTGGAAAATGATGTAGACATGATGGGAGGAGGCTGTGAACGGAGCGATGTTTGTTTCCTGGCGAACAAACAGGAAGTGTTATAGGAGGAAATAATGAGACAGTCAAAAACATCAGAAGAATTAATTTGCAACGGTCTATATATATATATGGGAAAATACTACTACCTGAATCCCTAGCATCATTCAATATCTCTGATGTAACACAAATACATGGTAAAATCTGTAAACAGCTTATTATATTGTCAATGAAGAATATAAGTCATTTCTACTATAATGTAGAAAAAGTAGTGCACCAATATTCAAAGAGATAGTAATTTTGTGAAGCAATCATTTTGTAAAATTAGCCGTCAGTTGTTTAAAATGGTGGATATCACATTTTGGGAACAAATGAAGACAACAAAAAATTTGTTTTTGTTCATACTAAAGTACAATGCTAGATCATCAATTTTGAAGGCAATCTGCACTGGAATCATAATGTCACCATCACACCAAATGCATGTACCATGCAATAGAAGTTTATTAATTTCAAATGAGAAGAACACTGCGCATTGTCTACAGCAGCATAAATATACTACAAATGAAGTCTTTCTGGGTTACATACCACTCCACAGTAGGGTCCTACAGGAAGTGAAGAGGAGTCTGGGCCGTCATACAGCTTCAGGAAGTTGTTCTGGCAATCGCCGGGGTCATCGATGCTGATCTGAGCAAAGGTGACGGTCACTACACGCCCGCTGGGGGCCCTGATGCCCCATTCGCAGTGAGAACCATTGGGATAGGTGCCCGGGTAGTTGGGACTGGCAACTGAGCCGTGGTCTCCATACAAAGTGCCACCGCAACCTGCTGAACATGACAAGCAACATTAGGCAAGGATGCTTCAGCTAAATGGAAAGCAGGGCAAGCAAGCAGGAAGAGCTAAAAATATGACACAGTAGTTAAAGTTACTTGGTCAATGTGATAAATTATTGGGTCACCAAGCTTAGAGGGAACATTGGTCTTAAATGTAGCTTTACATTACTCCCAAATACATTTCTGTTGATTTTTGCTCTCCATTATAATGATAAGAACTACAAGATCAAATCTGGAAGAAAAAGTTAAGATAACATAAGACTTAAGATAAGGTATGGCCATGCCTTGCCCTAGTCAGTTGATACCCAAGTTTTCACCTTAACACCTGTGTGTCCATTCACACACCCTCCCTTTCATCCTTCTATCCCGTATGGCACTGTTTTCCTAACCGTGTGCCATTGAGGTCTCACTATGTGTCAACACTGTGAGCAACACATTTAACATGTCACCAGAAGTCCATTAATTTCTTATAGAGCTGAGGGACCAGGGAAACTTGTGTGGACGGTCAACAAGCTTATCGGCTGAGAAAAGTTGGCCATGGCTGAACTGAATCAGATTTCTTTGCTTCCTTGTTTCCCTTCAGTGTAATTTTCTTTCATGAATACTGTGAACACATAGTAAGACTTATTTCAACCAAACACTATAGCAGCTGATTTACCTGACTGGTTCCTTCCCTCTGGTTGAAGGTGTGGAAATCAGTGAAATCAGCTGCTGTAGTGATTGTTTGGAATTAAAAAACCTTTATACTATGGGAGCTCCATAAATATGGTTGAAAACCACTGGTGTAAATGACCAGATAGTCCCTATGCTGCACGCATAGCAGAACCAGCATTATAACTGACAGGAATATAATCAGTTTGCATCTGACCGTGAGGGGAGGATGTCCATGTGGCCTCGAAGCCGTCTCGGGAGTTGGAGAAGTCGCTCTTGAAGCGCAGGTAGAGCAGGTTGGATTGTGGGAAGATGGGGTTGGGCAGGGTGCTGCCGCAGAACTGACCAATCAAAGGAGAGGTAGCTGTACTGCCGTTACGCACCTGGTAGACACAATACACAGGACCATGATCTACTGGATCACTGACACATCACAGGCAGATCACAGTAGATCAGACAAATCACAGCATATCACACAGATCACAGATCACATTGAGATTTCAGACAGATCACACAACATTGAGTGAGAGAGCGAGCCACATTTGTATGTGTGTGTGCACAAGTAAACATGTTCATGACTACATGACTACATGAACATCAACATTTCTGTAACGAGGAATGGTCCAGAATGCCTCCTAACTGTTGTGCAAGTCGGATCAGCAACTACAGGAAATGTTTGGTTGAGGTTATTGCTGCTAAAGGAGGTTCCACCGGTATCCAATATCAAGCTCACATCACTTCGGTCTTTATGTGTAGGTGGAGAGAGCAATATAGTAGTATCGCTAGCTGCCCCGTACGCAAAATCTTGTGGCTGCATTGCACCCTATTTTCTCCTATTAATCTCCATTGTAGACATGCTGGAAATATCTCAATGTGACACAGTTAAGTTTGGCCAATTATCCACGGGAATACATTAAGAATAACAAAGAAGAACAATACACCACCCAAAAAAAAAAGGACCCAGGAATGCAAGGTATATCACTGATAGCTGTTTTTATACAGTTTAAGTGTTTTAGGGTGGATGTTTCCTTTAATGTACAATGTATGTGTGTGTGTGTGTGTGTGTGTAGGTGTGTGTGTGTCTGTGTGTGTGTTTGTGCTAGTTGTTAACCTCCAGGTAGTCATAGAGACAGCTGCTTTGGCTCTCCACATCAAAGCTGTTGAAGAAGAAGGAGATGAAGGAACCCTGCGGTGCCTTCAGGATGATGGTACAGTCCATGTTGTGGGGGTAGATGTTGGGCCAGCCAGGACTCTTCAAGTAGCCGTAGGCCTGCTCGTAGGTCCGGCTACAGCCTGAAAACCAAGACCACAGTCAGAGGACTTGCTTAGAACCAGTCCCCTTGAATCACTGTTACCCACTTCTTCAAATCTTAAATATCTGGCAAAATAATCTCTATAACTTGAGTAATAATCAGGAAGTAGGGGTTGGCCAATATTGCTTTTTCAAGGTACAGATATTCAATGTTTCTCCCAGAATTTTCTTGTCTTGTCAGGGTGGAAAACCATCTGAAACAGCATTTAGATCATGGGACACGAAAGCTCTCCATTGAAAGCCATACTAATGAAATTATTTTAGGTGGGTTAACAGCTCCTTAAGGCAGGGTGAGGGAGGTTTCATGAATTCATATCCGAGGTGGACAATACAGCATTTTGGTATATTTTATAGTTTACAAAGTTGTGCTTATACATAACTATAATGATACACACATATAGCAAATGCATTTATTTATACCTATATTTATATGTACTTATACACTGCCCGTCCAAAAAAAAAGTCGCCACCTGGATTTAACTAACCAAATAGGTAAGAGCCTTCCATTGGATAATTACTGCAGTGATGAATATGTTTCAGCTGGCAACAACTTATTTAACCCTAGCTGATGCGGTGAGTAGCTTCTCATTTCTTAAACAACCATGTCGGAAGACATATCCTGTGGTCGTGGAAAGGATGTTAATCTGTTTCAGAAGGGTCAAATTATTGGCCTGCATCAAGCAAAGAAAACAACTAAGGAGATTGCTGAAACTACTAAAATCGGGTTAAGAACCGTCCAACGCATTATTAAAACCTGGAAGGATAGTGGTGAACCATCATCTTCGAGGAAGAAATGTGGTCGGAACAAACTCTTGGATGATCGTGATCGGAGATCACTTAAATGTTTGGTGAAATCATATCGTAAGAAATCAACAGTAGAACTCACGGCTATGTTTAATAGTGAAAGTAAGAGCATTTCCACACACACAATGCGAAGGGAACTCAAGGGATTGGGACTAAACAGCTGTGTAGCCCTAAGAAAACCACTGATCAGTGAGGCTAATCGGAAAAAAAGGCTTCAATTTGCTAGGGAGCATAAAGATTGGACTCTGGAGCAATGGAAGAAGGTAATGTGGTCTGATGAGTCCAGATTTACCCTGTTCCAGAGTGATGGGCGCATCAGGGTAAGAAGAGAGGCGGATGAAGTGATGCACCCATCATGCCTAGGGCCTACCGTACAAGCCTGTGGGGGCAGTGTTATGATCTGGGGTTGCTGCAGTTGGTCAGGTCTAGGTTCAGCAACGTTATGTGCCCAAAGAATGAGGTCAGCTGACTACCTGAATATACTGAATGACCAGGTCTTTCCATCAATGGAGTTTTTCTTCCCTGATGGCACGGGCATATTCCAAGATGACAATGCCAGGATTCATCGGGCTCACATTGTGAATGAGTGGTTCAGGGAGCATGAGACATCATTTTCACACATGGATTGGCCACCACAGAGTCCAGACCTCAGCCCCATTGAGAATCTTTGGGATGTGCTGGAGAAGACTTTGCGCAGCGGTCCGACTCTCCCATCATCAATACAAGATCTTGGCAGAAAATTAATGCAGCTCTGGACGGAAATAAATATTGTGACATTGCAGAAGCTTATCGAAATGATGCCACGGCGAATGCGTGCCGTACTCAAAGCTAAAGGCGGTCCAACGAAATATTAGAGTGTGCGACTTTTTTTTTGGACGGGCAGTGTATATGTATATACCTATATTTATTTATATATACAGTGGGGTCCAAAAGTCTGAGTCCACTACCAAGAACTGTTTGTTTTCATCACGTATCAAAAATGAATAAAATGTCTTTACTCAGTTGATACTTCTTATTTAAGAATACATTATTTAAAACTGATCAAACTGAAATATATCTGAATATCTTGTTCACGCATCATTTGGTAAGGTTTTCTCAAATTGTTCTCACGCCAGATATGTCATTAAAATATTAACACATGTATGCTCCTAATACACAGTGTGAATTGTTTTGGTCTTTTAACAACTAATACCAGATACTTAAATTAATATGGTCCTCTATGTGTTATTGTGTAAGTGTAAGCAGTCATGTAAGTTGATGAGGCAATTATTGGAGAAGAGATTTATGATCTCCTTTTTGTTTTGATCATGAACTGGCATTTTCCACATGGCTGCTTATCTTTGTAATTGCATTTTACTTTTGCTATGACACACTCATAATTAACCTTTCCACACAGCAGAGTAGATTTTTTGCACTAGTCATATTATACACTCACCGGCCACATTATTAGGTACTCCTGCTTGTTAAAGCAAATAGCCTGCTTCTCCACCATACAGTCTCTAGAATTTACAGAGTTTACAGTTTGCCAAAGCAGCGATCAACAAAAAACACCCAGTGAGCCAAAAACACCTTGTTAATGAGAGAGGTCAGAGGAGAATGGGCAGACTTCAAGCTAATAGAAAGGCCACAAATGTTCAAATAACAGGAAACAAGACTGCATCATATCCACATGGTGAGTAGGTCTGTTCCAACATTTTGAAGTAATTGCGCTCCTAAGTCTGGAAATCAGTGTGTGACATTAAGTGCTGTCATTACCGAGCATTTATTTTTTCGTATTTTGTAGAAACTTTGAATTTTAGGCCAACATAGTAGAATTTATAGAGGAGCATCTGTCTAAATCCATGATTACTAGCCATGAGCTAGCTAGCATTTTGGATGTATAGTTAATGATGGTCACTACCATAACAAATTACATTGCTTTGGTAGTGATGTGGTTTTTATGGTTGATGAAATTCCTTAATTAATTAGATTTTAAGACTATAATAGTCATTAAATCTTCTATATATTCTATAAAATCAATTTTATAGAATTGTAACTTTAAGTAAGCCAACCATGTTGGGTTAAGGCTTGTTTAATAGAATATTCCACAAAGAGAACTCATAGTGTGAATTGATAGTGATTACTATCGATGGAAGATGAACCACTTACACTTACACTCAGAGAACAAATGTAAACAATTTCAATAGCTCTGTTTTAAAAGAGGCTTTAAACAAGACTTTTATATAAGCAGCCCAAATACTCTGCTCTACTGTTATAGATTGTAGTCACAGGAGGTGACTCACTTAGTTTAGTATAAGACAGCACGATTTCCTTTTTGCATACTGCCTTCTTCATTCTTTTGAGTTTTTATTTTATTCTTCATTATACTTATCCTTGTCAATTGTATTACTGTTAATGTATTCCTCCATGAAAAATAAGTTGACTTTAAGGGAAAACATACAGTTTTTTTAACCTACTTTAAAGTTGAAATGTTATTCCTACAAAATAAATAAATAAATGGATGGTGGAAACGTTAACCATTGTTGGTGCCTACCTGCCACCTGATAGGTGAGACTCAGGCCATTTCCTGGCATGAAGGCATCAGCTTTGAAATGCAGGCGAATGGTTCTGCCATAACTGTAGAAGTCTGGTACAGGATTGTCTGCTGCACAGAACTTATGTGACTGTCCATAGTCTCCCTGGAAACACAGAGGAAAGTTGGTTTCAGTTGGGATGGAAATCATAATGAATATGTTAGTGTAGCCTTTCTTCAGACATCTGATAACCTCTACTAAACAGTTTGACCTTGCTTCGGAGTGTTATTGTTGCAACTGCATAACTATGATTCAAACATTTGACTAAATTGCCAGCAAAATGCACTTAGTCATGCTTGAAAGTTTGTGAACCCTTTGTAGAATTATAGAAATTGTGAAGTTTTACCATGTAATCATTATTTAATCAAACTTTGCCTTCTCTTAACTGAAATAAAGGATCTAAATTGACCAATTTCATATGTTAGAGAAAATCTTCCAAGTAGTAAAATCTAAATAGTTTAAGGAGAATTTGTACAAGTACAAAAATAAGTGAAAGGCCAGATCTTTGAGGAGCAGTTTGTGTGGCAATCCCATAAATCCATAAATACAGGTGAGAAACCTGGTCAGTTTAGTGTTACCCATGCAGATGAAAGAAAAACACTACAACAAAATCTAAGGAACCTCAGAGGACATCAGGAAGCGGGTAGTGAGTGCACTTCAGTATAGGGAAGTTGATAAAGTGATATCAAAAAGATTTGTGCTCCATCAGTCCACTGTGAGACAAAAACTCTAAAATGGAGAGCATTTAACATCACAAGGACTGCCTAGAGGTGGATGTCCTTCTAAAATATCACCAAGAGCCATAAAAAAAATATTAAAACTAGGAAAAAACAACCCAAGAATAACATCCAGAGATCTACAAGCCTCCATTGCTGCATCTGATGTCATTGTGCATCTGTCAACAATAAGAAGAACACACTGCACAGCCAGAAAAAGCCTCTACTGTCTAAAAAGAACAAAGCTTCCAGAGACCACCTGGACAAACATGGAAGTTAGTTCTTCGGCATCCAAACTGAACCACTTGGTCGCAATCAAAAATGCCATGCTTGGCAACAACCCAAAAAATAGCACAAAAAGCCATCAGTCCGAGAGCTAAAGCTGAACTGAAAGGGACTGTTCCAAGAAAATGGGCCTCATTCACAAATGTTTTCGTAAACTATTCGTAAATTTGTCGTATTTATCTGCGTACTAAAACACGAACGTGGGATTCATGAAACGTGCGGGAAACCTTGATTTGTTTGTAAAGCAGGTGTATATTTGATGAATGCCAATCATTCGTAAATTGGATTTGCATAGGTAAATGCCCTGTTCAACACCATAAAAGGCTGCAGACTGAAGGGTTGTGTGCAAGTAAACCAGGGGAAAGTTGCACGCATGCATGCATGAGAAAAAAACAACAGAGTTTTCGGAAGCATAAGCAGCGGAGTCACAAGAACTGATAAAAGTAAAGCATGGCAGGAAATTATTAACGCTGTCAATGCTGTTTCAGCAGAATCACACACCGTTGCTGATGTAAAAAAAAAGGAACAGTTCGACATGAAACTAGATTGCAAAAAAGTATTATCAGCCACAGGAGGACGGCAGCGCACTGTCACTGTCACTATCCGACATGGATCAGAGGATCAATTAATAATAGGAGAGACGTCACTGTCGGGTGTCCAGTCGGCATTGGAGTTGGACACAGATCAAATCCAGGCTGCATCTTCATCAGATGGTAGGACTATGTAATTGTATTTGTAAGGTGTCCAGTCCATGTGATCAACCCATTACAAGTTGGATAATGAGGACAGTTCGGCAAATACGCCATTTCAGCCTATTAGGTCTTTTTTTTCTACAAGGCCACTGAAACATCTTGTTGGTAATGAGGTTTGGCACTACTGTAATGGATTTTTCATAAAGAATAAGCCATTCTAGGAGCCTTCCCGCATGTCCAAACACACAAACACATTTTTGCATGTTTCAATAGCACACGTAGGATTTGATCGTACCAAACAAACAAATTCAGATACGAACAAAATGATGAATCCGACTATGTTCGTAGAAACGTTCGTACTAATGTTATACGATCAAATCTGATCGTATGCACGTTCCGTGAATGAGGCCCAATGATCCTAAGCATTCAAGCAAATCTACCAAAGAGTAGCTCAGGAAGAAGTTTGCAATATGATAATGTATGTGTATGTATGTATGTTTTAATGTATGTGCTCATTTTCAGTAAGCACACAATAATAAGTATGAGACATCGTAATAGTGTGCTCACTTTAATATAGGGATTATCATTGCTGTCCATTGTAGGCTACATGAACTGACCTACAAAGATACTTACTAAAAAGGGAATATGGCAATAAAGTTTTATGTTTTGCCTTATACTTTATTTTAGTTTCACCTGAGACAAGAATCCAAATGTCATGGATTCACTAATGGCTCACAGAAAGCAGCTGATACGCTGCTACGATTAATGTCCCATTAATGACCATCCTCCAGTGCTGCCGTGACATTTTCATACTTGATACGACAACTTTGCTCAATCTTTGATAATTATAAATCATTCAACAAATAACTACAATTGTTAGGGGACCATCCGTATTGTTTTTCAAAAGAATATAGGAAGAACAGTCAGGTTTGCCGCAAGAACAATCCAACAATGCCAAGTCAATACTCATGTCCCTGTGGAGAACACTCCTCCAAGTTGTCTTTGGGAGAACAAACTTCTCAAGAAAGTGATCACAGAGAACATCCTTACAGTTTGAGTAAACATCTGGGATCTTTATCACTTCTTGTGTTCTTTTATTTTGGAATTGTATGGCCAAATATTTGGCCATTAGATATTACATCATATATGTCATGGAGGACACAAGAACGCACAAGAACCCATTTTAAGAAAGACCCACTGATTGGCTACAAAAATACAACATGATGGCATCCCCTACTTCCTCGCCTTCAAACTGGCCAGTCTATTTCAGGTACATCTCTTTGTCTAGCCTGGTTGGTTTATATTTAGACATTATCTGTGTACAGTCAATTCTCCAATGGATCTCCAAAATGGCGTTGCGAGGAGATTTGTGATGCAACTGCAAAGCCTCTAAAGTGTGTTATGTTTTTAAGAAGTATAGTTTGTTATGATACAGAATGGTCTAATCTGGGCTAAGAAGCACCTTCAGCCAGCATCTCACCCAACCTAAGAGCACGAGGGAATACTTCAAGCACTCTTTTGTGCCAACAGCCATCCGGCTGTACAATGCTACCTCCAGTGTCAACCCCTGAGCCTGCTGCTTCTTTTCTTTGCTTTCCCCCCCTACCTGGGACAATGAAGAGCCATCTTATCTTATCTTATCTTATCTTATATAATATGTTACAGTCTGATATGGTACCTAGGGTCCTGTCTCTGAACTCACCATAGGCCAATCCTTCATCTCCAGGTAGTTGGTGGAGCAACTCTGACTGGGCTGGAGGACGAAGGTCTGGATAGACACCTTGATGGTTTCCTGGGATGGAGCGTCCAGGATCCAGTGGCAGGAGGTGTAGGGGGGGTAGGCGTTGGGGAAGAAGGGGGAGGTCAGGGTCTGGACCATGGTGGTGGCGTTCAGAATACCACCGCACAGCACTGTGGGAAGGCAGACACATTGACAAGTTAAGAGAATGCACATGAGCACTTTTGTACAGTACAGTAGATACATGTAATACTGTGTACACACAGCATGAAAAACAATAACATCACAGTTTCTGATCATTCAGAATACCAACATTGTTTAGCTTTCCTTTTTGCAATGTAAGATTGTTAGAAGTAGTATAGTAGAGTACAGCAGAGTACATCAGAGTCTAGTAGAGTAAAGCAGAGTAGAGTAAGGCCCAATCCCAATTCACCCATTGGCCCCCACCCTTAGCCCTTCCCCTCCATTTTGCGCGTTCACGTGTAGGGGTAGGGTGTCCCGATTCTTGTTGGGATTGAGGGGTAGGGCGAAGTGCTATGGCTACATGGCCCTCCAAACGGAGATTTTTCAGGGGCACACTACAGACCGAGGGTTAGGAGAAATCTCCGACAATCATCGGCAAGATGGTGGCGAACGCTGCACAAGCAACAAAAGGAAACCAAAATGTAGTATTTTCTTCGTTAATAAAGATTTAAAAAATATTATAACATATCTTAGACCTTTTCTTTATAACAAGCATAACAAAAAATCGATAGTATGCCGATGTCTCTACCTCGCTAGTTAACGTTACAACATTGTTTTTAGGCTGATTTGTGCATGACAGTCCCGCATTTTGACATGTTTCCATGTTGCATTTCCACCCTTTAATGGCATATGACGCCGGAAATATAACTCCAGCAGCGAAGTTGCTGCACTTGTTACCGCTCCTCTAATATCAGTGCAGACTGGCAGGGTAACGTTAGGAGCACGACTTGCTAGCCTACAGAGCACCGCTATTCTGTCATGAAGTGGTCTGGTAATGAAGCAGTGTTCTTTTTTATTTGATGACTTATTTGATGACAAGCCGAAGAGCTTGCCCCTCAGAACAGAGGGGCAATGAGAATTGGGCCCAAGAGTACTGTTGGTGGAACTGAAGCCTTGTTTCTGTACAAAGTAGACTAAAACTGAGTAGAGTAAAACAGTAGAGCAGAACAGTAGAATAAAGCAGAATGAAGTAGACTAAAACAGAGTAGAGTACAGTGGAGTAGAGGGTGTCTTACAGTCTACAGCCCTATAGGTGGCATTGAAACCTCGTCTCTGTACTGAGCTGTCAGTGACAAAGTGAACAGTCAGGAAGTTTCCAGCCGATACAAAGGAAGCAGGGAGGGTGTTTCCACAGAACGTCCCAACCAGAGGGAAGTTCACGTTGTCACCATCATACACCTGATAGAAAGAGATACAGTAAAAACATTGACAAAAATAATGAAACATCATACACCTGATGAAAAATTCTCTTGCTGACACTGTTTTAATGTCTATAATATAGAGACTATACCTATATATAGAATTAATAAGTACAGAGCCTACAAGACAGATAATACACTAGACTACAGAGCAATTAAACCCAGAGAAAAAAGGTAAAATACAGTCTATCATCATTAATTTATTGGTTTCAATTGGGAAACTGGCAAAATGAAGATATCATATAATATATTGATTATTTATTTAGATTTATTTAATAAATAAAATAAACAAATAATTGAATGAATACAAATGCAATCTAACCCAAACTAGCCAAACTAGGTGTCACAAAAGTGAATCATGATGACACATATATACAGGCCAAGATTATTGCCACCCTTGCATTTTATTCAGATAGTGTACAATATCTTCTAAAAATGTTAATTGACACAAAATCTTTTATGGTTTCAAAATTGAAAAGTGCCCAGGGCCATGGTTATTGGCACACTTTAGAACAATTCAAATCAATTTTGTTGGTGGAAACAAATTATCATTTGCAGTGTTCAATTCAACTCACATATGACAGGCTGCAGATGCCCACATGCTATAAATAAACCAATTGGTGAAGAGAATAGAGCTTCCTGAGGATGTTAGAAAAACATATAAATTGTTTCTCTGGAGACCTTGATACTCAGTCACGCTGCAAAAACAGAGAGACTGAGACGGAGTTTCTTTCCTCAGGCCATCAGACTCAGGCCACTCCGACCTCACCAGGGTCCCCACTAAGACCCACACACTGCCCCTCTTATGCATGCACGCACGCACACACACACACACACACACACACACACACACTAAGGTAACGACTACACATAATTGATATTATATTACATACATACAATTTCCCATATTACTATATTTTTATAGTGCTCTTACTGTAAATATTGTGTTGTTGTTTTTTAATCCTGTTTCCACAGTTCGCAATGTCATTAAGAAGCTTTCTGCTCATGGAATTGTGAAGAATCACCCAGGACGTTGGTAGTATGAGGAAAATTGATCTTAGATGCCATTGACAGTTGGTGCGAGCAATTGAAAAAACACCTCACTTGACATCCAATGTGCTACCAGCATCAGAAAACTGGGTGTCAAATGGAGGTCATGGGTCCTCCAGCAGGATAATGATTCAAAACACACATCCAGAAGCACCCAGGAATGGTTCAAGAGAAAACACTGGCCACTGTTCTGTGTGGCCAGCGATGAGTCCTGATCTCAATCCTATGGCAAGACCTGAAATGTGCAGTTGATCCAAGGACTCTTTTAAACTTTGAGGAACTGGAGGGTGCTGCAATTGAAGAGTGGGAGAAACTGCCACAGGAAAGTGGTACAGGAAGCGTAATGATGGTTACAAGAAATGTTTGGAAGCAGTCATCATTGCCAAAGGCTGTGCAACTAAGTATTAGAACAGGTTGCTGATAATCATGGTCATAGCCACTTTTAATTGTGAAATCATAAAAGATGTATTTTATATTTTTATTGTTATTGTTTGATAACATGCTGTGATCATGAACATGTGAAGACCGAAAGATTTTTCAATTTCCAATTATTTCAGAAGGTATTCTATATTATCTGCATAAAATGCAAGGGTGCCAACAATCTTGTCCAGAACTGTATTATAGACCAAGGCCCATATGGCATGAATGCACCATAACTATCCATGGTGCAATAAACTTAGACAACAGGCTTGGTACATTTACCAAGAATTCCTCAATGTCCCTTACCTTAACATAGTCATAGTGGCAGGTGGAGGAGCTCTCCAGGTCGAAGGAGGTGAAGCTCAGGTTAACAGCCTTGTTGACTGGCATCTCAATGGTCCACAGGCAGTCCATCCTGGGCTCATAGCGCCCGTCCAGGTTGGGGTCCGGAGAGCCAAACATACCCATGGGTGTGGACAGGTAGCCCCCACAGCCCTGCGCCGGACCTGCAGGAAACAGTACAGTCAGACAGTGTTTCAAATCACAACTGTACTTTCTAAAGCTAGGATGTTGCTGCAAATAAACTAATGGAGAAAAAAAAAAGGGGGGGGGGGGTAGAGAGAACAAATATTAAAATGCACAGTGCTTTCCTGAGGAATATCTAAATAGTTGGAAGCCTTTCACATGTAAAGAGAGCCATTGAATCAAATTGTCTTGCAACTGATATGCCCCCTAATTTTTTTTTATGGAAAAGAGGAATTGTGGTTTCAGGTTTGATCTCACAAACAGTTATGTGACCAAGTGTCCCTGAGCAAGACACTGAACTTGAACTGAACTTATCTCATTGAAAGTCGCTTTGGATTTGAGTGTCAGCTAAACTTAAAAAGCAATTAAAATGTAAAAATCTAAATGACCTAAAATCACCTAAGCACCTAAAATACTTAAATAATAATAATAAAAAGTAATATAAAACCATATTGAAATATTAAGAGGTGCAGTATGAGATGGAATTCAAACTTTACCTTTACACACATTCTACCTCTTGCAGACATATATTAGATGCTTACACATGAAATACTATATATTATTACTCTCATCCTCTCACATACAGTATTGAAACACTCTCATGAACACTACTGTAATGCATTATGCTTAAAGACACTAGTGTAACATATCACATCTAATATATACAACTGAAACACTCTTGCACACAGTATTAAAATGCTTTCATATCCACTATTAAAACTATTAAAACACTTCCATATACTCTTCGGAAATGCTATTATACAAACACACACACACACACACACACACACACACACACACACACACACCTCAAGCATGAGAGCATCTTACAAATGTGTATGAGAACATTTCACGAGTGAATATGAGGATTTCACTTGAAACCCTAACCCTAGTCAACCAAGACCGCCCACTGGATTACTAGCGGCTAGCTAGTCCATAGACACAGGAGGACACATCATCAACTAAACAAAGCAATATTGTGTTGAAAATCATTTTTCACCCACTGTTACATAACCGTGTGTGTTTTTGTAACTTTTGAGGGAAAATGCTTGGGTACAAGATTACGTTATTGCACCATTAGCCATGTTGTCGTTGTAGCTCCAATGTTCGCAAAGTAATGGTGCATTCCATTGTATTTGGAACTCGGAAAAAAATGACCTCCGACACGGAAAAGTGCAATAGAACAGTCATTCAAGTCGGAATTCCCAGTCGAAAACTCGGGCAATATCCAACTGGCCCGCGTTCGCCGATATAAACACACCTGACGTCACAGCAATACAGCGGCGCACACCGTGAAGAGTCAATTTTTACTTCATATGTCGTTTTAGTTATGAAAACATGTTGAAACAACTTTGTAGTTTACATATATGCGGCGATTCTCTTCACTAATGGTGCTGTAGTAGTTGATGTAGGTCCTCTTTAGATGCTTGTAACATTCTGAGACTTGGCATACAAACATTAGTTCGCTGCCGGCGTCCATGTTTTCCCGAGCAGATGCACTGGAACACATTTAGATTGGAAGTTGGGAATACCGACTCGGAATTATCGATTTACGAGTACAATGGAATGCACCATAAGCTTGCGCCGCTGCCGGGAGCTGCATTTTGAGATGAGGTAAATGGGAGTGGTTATTCACCTGGGGGAGGGCATGCTCTGAGTGGAGTTGGATTATGCTAATAGTGGCCTATTATGTAGAATCAACTGTTTTTTGAAAAAGGAAACTACAGAAAAAGGGGGCGGACTTCACAGATTTCAATTTTTTTCGGCTACTAAAGTCAATTGTAAGGGCCAGGAATAAGCCGTTTTCCATAATAAGTCCCCTTTAAGGTTTAATTGAAATAAAATGCTGTTTGATGGATTATATGTATGCCAAAAAAGGGGTTGTAATGATTCAGAAAGTACATACACACCTGTGCCATACACCAGTACCAACATACTCACAAATGGACTGTAGCACACTGCTATCTAATTTTTACATGGCCTGTCATTCAACCATACCACAGTTATCACATATTGGCTTGGCTAGAACACTTAGAAATATGCATGTAAGACTCAAATATTGAGCTGTGTGAGTGATAACTCTATATAAATAACTGGCATTTGGAGCCACCAATGTGCAAAAGTTGCCTTTAAATATAGAAATTTTGATGAAGAGGTCATCAGTTGTCATCACAAATAACTCCTACCCAGTGTCTCACTGTAGGTGGCCCTCCAGCCGATCCCATTCACCGAGGCGTCCGTCCTGAAGACAATGAATAGCTGATTGGTAGTGGAGCGAAGGTCGGGCGGGAGCACTGCGCCACAGAATTTCCCTAGCAGCGGTGCCAATGTGTCCTGTCCGTCAAATACTGCCACATAATCATAGCGACAGGAGGAGGATGCCTCCAGATGAAAGGTGTTGAACCTGTGGAGAGAGAAAGAGGCAAAAGGGAAAAGAAGATATAAAGGGCTTGAAGACAATGGTGAAAGACAATGGGCCTCATTCACGAAACCTTTATTAAATTATTCGTAAATTTGTCGTATTTATGTGCGTACAAATATACCAACGTGGGATTCATGAAACATGCGAAACCTCGATTTCTGCGTATCATAGGTGTATCAGATGATGAATGCCAATCGTTCGTAAATTGGATGCGTGTGCCTGTTGAAGCCGATTTGCATAGGTAAACGCCCTGTTCAATACCGTAAAAGGCTGCAGACTGAAGGGTCGTGTGCAAGTTAACCATGGGGAAAAGAGGAATTTTGCGGAGTCTGAAATGGAAGTGTAGCACTACTGCGTGCATGACAAAAAAAAAGGGTTTCAGAAGCATAAGCAGCGGAGTCACAAGAACTGCTAAAAGTATAGCATGGCAAGAGTATGTAGGTAGGTGCATATTATCAGCCACAGGAAGACAGCAGGGTACTGTGGCTATTCGACATGGATCAGAGGATTAGTTCCATAATAGGAGAGATCTCGCTGTTGGGTGTCCAGTTGGCATTGGACTTGGACACAGATCAAATCCAGGCTGCATCTTCATCAGATGGTAAGACTATGTAATTGTATTTGAAAGGCATTCAGTCCATGTGATCAACCCATTACAAGTTTGATAATCTTGTGTTGTTATGAATGAGGACAATTCGGCAATTACACCATTGCAGCCTATTAGGACTTTTTTTCTACAAGGCCACTGAAACATTGTGTTGTTAATGAGGTTTGGCATTACTGTAATTTATTTTGCATAAAGAATAAGGCATTCTAAGAGCATTCCCGCATGTTTCCATACACTTGTAGGTTTTGATCGTACCAACAAACAAATTCAGATACTAACAAAATGAGGAACGAGACTATGTTCGTAGAAATGTTCGTCCGAACGCTTTACGATCAAATCTGATCTTACGCACATTTGTGAATGAGGCCTAATGGTTTTCTAGGGTTTCATGTGCTCCATGCTCTTTTCCAGCTACATCCTGTTTCACATTCATATAGCTTTACACATTCATACTGGGAGCTGCCCTGTACAACCACAGTCTGTTAGCCACTGAGCACCTCCACTGGAACAGTTGGAGGATAAGTACTTTGCTCAAAGGCATATGAACAAATATGAGCACCTCATATTTAAGTCCAATGTAAAATGGTTAAAAATGCTGGTTGCTTAATTCAGTTTTGGTCATGATTCCAGGAGTGTGTTTTTAGTATGAGGTAGAGCTCACTAAGAGCTTGGATTAGCAATTAACCATGGCTTCATACTGCCTTCCTCTTCCTCCCTGCATTGACTGCTATACTTTATTAGCCTACAGGTAAGCTGATACCAATTTGACTTTTTGAACACAATGCAAACCTATTTATAGTTTATTTAACCCTATGTATAAACAGAAATAGTACATACTCAACATTACTTGTGTGTGTTATATACTAAAGGTATTTAGGTTAGTCAGCCACTACCACTGAAATGGGGAAGCACACATTTATTTAAGCAAATTTATGCTGAAGTTGATTTAAAATGTTTTCAGAACACAGCTGACATTTCACAGAGCCTTCCTCAGGCTGTGCTGATTTTTGAGTGTCTTTTTGCTTTTGTTTACTATTGGGAATGTACCGCCTGATACTTCAGTTGTATTCTTGACTGCGACTACTATATTTAAACTGTAAAAATTCAGCTTCTTTATGCATTTAAAAGCTACATTCCAGTCTTACTTTAGGTCCACCACTCTGTCTGATCGGACCATGATGTGGTAGGTACAGTTGATGTTGTGGTGGTAGTTGGTCATGGAGAGCGCAGGACTGCTCACCGTACCTGCTGTCATGTTGAAGAAACCACCGCATGCTGTGGAAACACAGACACACAGTATATCATTAGAGGTTGTTACCTAGATGCATAGAGCTTGTCTGACTCACTGTGTATTGTAACCCACTTCATTTGAAGACAGAAGTATATAACTGTTCAAAGAAGAGACGACAGAGATGCTTCTGTTGGGTTTCAGTATGTGGAGGCAACTGTCGAGGATGCTATTTGGTGCCTTGAAAGGAGTTCCAAGCCTGACACCAAGTACTAATCCATTACGATCATTGAATAATGTAGAATATATACATATATATATACTTAGACTATTAATTTGGGCTCACTAGACAAAGAAGATTGAGAACATCTATCTAAGAAATCAAACATTCTTCTTTGTGTGAAAAGGCATCAAGTCAAGTCGCTTTGATTTGATTGCTGACATGTCACACAAAATTCGTGGTAAACAATTTTAATATTGAGGAAATTTGCTGATACCGATTCCCTATATCTAATATGTGTATCAGTGACATTGAATGAATATCCCTCTAAATATTCCTGTGTATACAGTGTGGTCCAAAAGTCCACTACCAAGAATTGAATTAATTATCGATTTGATTGTTTGATTTAGGTTTTATTGTTTGTTGGCATTCTTTGTTGTAAGTGTGCTTAATCTTTTGTTGAGGATGTAAAGTTAGCATAGTAGGCCTTGCTATATTACTAGTAACACTAGTTGATAATATGTACTAGTGAGCTATTATTGCAGATGTCATTTTTTTAATTATTTGCCAAGACACTGGCAAATAATTACAGCTGATTGTTTGTTGATGGTTTTTCATTTGTTCTTCAGAATATAGTGATTCGGAATATGATCGACTGGACAATATGGACAAAATAGCGCCTTAAGCTTTTCAGGCGTGATCTAACTTCCGTTCATTTGCAAATTTCACCCACTAAGTATATTTTATTTCGATTTTTAGAGTGGCCTAGAGGTCCACTTCCTCTATATGTCTATGAAGTCTTGCAAGGGCACCTAATGCTATTGCAGAATCCATTATGGAGAAGCAATGTGACTATCAAGCCCCGATTCGTTTACCTTCATGAGATGGAGGCACAGACAATAACCTTTTTGCCATACAATCAGAGTTGACTGCGAGCATTAGTTTAATAAATCTCTGACATCTCTACTCTAAAGACTAATTTGGAAGAGGACCTCTCACCATCGATGTCAGGGGAGTGAAGTTCACTCCAGACTACAATAACCACACAATCAAACACCGACAGGCATTTTCTAAGTCAATGAACACAGTATGCACAAAAGCAACTGATTTTCCTCAGCTTTACTCAGCTATGCTGAAAATCAAGGCTGACTCCAAGTTTTGAGTCCTCAACACACCAAAAGAAGCAGAAGGTTTTCTTAACTCCTGGATGGCACTACAAAGAGAGGCTACTCAAGGTTCTGACGATTTGATTGGCAGCCCTAATACTCGTGGTGATGCCTCACAAGCAGCAGTGGAGGAGAAAAATGACTGGCCCCCACTCAAAACCTTGGGCTGTGTCTTTGCACCACAACCCCCAAGGACTCCAGTCCTGTCCATCAGCTGTTGATTCAGAACAAGTCACAGATGGACTTACTTTCTTTCCTCTCTCTATCTTGCTACATGTCCCTGGGATAATTGTGGATTGGAATTGATTCACCAACTTTTAGGATGGGTATAACATTTTAGAGTTTGTTTTCAGGGGTAGACTATATTGTGGGGAAGGTTTTGAGCAGACATGATGGAGAGACTTTTCAGGACTATTAGTGACAATTTATGTAGAGTCAATGATGTCAATGGTTACAAGAAGCCAATATTGTAAATTATATCCGAGCGCTCCATCTTAGCTTGGAAAACTGGCGACCTGAATGCCCTAGACAAATAGGCTAGGTCTCATTAGGTGTAGTAGGAAAATAATGTAGGAATGTAATGTAGGAAAATAATTTAATTGTGCTATTACAGGAGACACATCTGTTAAGTAAAGATACTAGACACTTCG
The DNA here is from genome assembly GCA_034670405.1 of Hoplostethus atlanticus. NCBI lineage: Eukaryota > Metazoa > Chordata > Actinopteri > Trachichthyiformes > Trachichthyidae > Hoplostethus > Hoplostethus atlanticus. Next base: position 78,743 of record JAXDDX010000377.1, on the reverse strand, counting down.
CTAATAGGTTTTATCATGTTATTGCTTTGTCCTCTACATGCACAAGACAAAGAGTGTTGCTATTGTAGCTAGATGCAGTTTTAAGATCAGGGTGTAGGACAAATGGGTGAATACGACAAGCAGATTCGTCACTGTGAAATCAGAAGCTAATGGTAGTAAAATTTGCTTAGGCACCAAATACTTTTGATAAGGATGTGAACAAGAAAGACGCTAACCGAGAGTTAATCAACTTCTCATTTAAAGTGGGTGGAGATTTTAACACTGTTTGGGATCCAGTTGTAGAGATCCTGTTTTGAATCTGAACTAACGTTCTTCACTTTGCACCCCTAAAGACCAGGGCCTGACAGCAGCTAAGAAAAGTATCTCCACACTCTCTAACCATACTCACCTTGTATGATCGTGATGTTATTTATGTGGAGCTATCAACAGCTTGTATCAGTGTAAAACATAAATTTGTAGCTCTCAGCAGCTGATGCATTAAAGGGTCTTTTCATAATATTTCTTAAAAACATTTGTTACTTTTTGTAACATCTAACTTTTCATGTTCTTCATCTTACTTACGTATGGCACGGTATTCGGCCATGAAGCCACTGTCGCTGATGACATAGTCAGAGTAGAAGTAGAGCATCATGGGACCAAAGGTGGAGAAGGGCCCGGGGATGCTGGTGCCACACACTGTGGCCAAAGGCAGGCTGATAGGAGCCAGGCCTCTGTAGACCTTCAGCCCATCATACATACAGCTGGAGTGGGCTAGGAAACACACAGAAAGATTAGAGTCATATACTGCCATATACAGTCCAGGAAATGTATTTAGTTTTTAGCACCATTCAGTTTTACGTAAATGATATGTGCCTTATATTAGCATTATATTAGCCGACCACTTTCCTGTTTGTCTTATATATTATGTCTGTCGTATGTCTGTCTTGGCCCAAGAAGAGGTGAAAACTAAAAGAGGATTTTCCATTTTACAAGCCTTTTCCCAAATGGAATGCATGAGGAATTTAATTTTAAAGATTCCCTTTGGATGTGTTAATATGCTATAATGTTCCCGACTGTCAGAGATTCTATGTTGAAACCCTATGGTGCCTCCTACAAAGTTTTTCTTAATTTTTAATACTGAGTTGCCAGTATAAAAAATTTAATATTAGCCATTTAATATATTTATTCATAACTTTGCATGCAATCCTGTAACCCTGACAGGCTATTGCAGCTGAAACATGTTGGTTTTAAATATCAAAGCCTTGTCAATTGTTCTTAAATAGTATCTGAATTCTTTTAAATATTTTGGTTCTTTGGTTCTTCATGGGGGAGCTTTAAGGTTGCAAGGTTGATTTTTTTTGCCTCATACTGTATATGCTTTGACAGATTACCATTTGTAACCCTCTGTTACCTTCTAGCTGGAAGGTCTTGAAGGTGAGCATGATGACAGTGTTTTCTCCAGCGTCTATGGTGTAGTTGCAGTTGGAGCGATCAGGATAGTCAGCTGGGTAGTTTGGAGAAACCACACGGCCACTGGGAGCAGTAAAGTTAGCGCCACACCCTGACAAAGGACACTGCCAGTCAGACTACAGTATATGCTTATATACAGTACCAGTCAAGTTTGAGTACACTTGCTTAAAATCAGGTTTTTCATGATTAGCTATGGTGTAAATTGTGTAACCTTATTCATAAACACAATGAAATGGTCACCCAAAGCAAGGAGACTTCAGTCTGAAGCCCAAGTCAGTGAAAAGTCTAAAATGTGTATAACAGGGTGTTAGAACACGGGGCTAATTATAACAGTATAATAGCGTCTGCTAAATGACTGTAATGTATTGTAATGTAATGTTCTCTGAATTAGCTAGTATGTTACCTAATTCATCTTTTGTCACCAATTATTGTTAACTGGTGAGGTTCCATGATTACTATATAGGTAGCATAGGCGCAAGTTTGTCATTCCTGAATGTAAGAATGTATGCAAACAATGCTCAGGTAAGCAAAGAAAAAACTGTCTGTAATTACTTTAAGAAATTAATGTCAATCATTAAGACAAATTGCAAGAGCTTTGTAAGTGTCTGCAATTGCTGTAGCCAATACCATCAAATGATTTACAGAAACTGGCACTCATGCGGACCAAACAAGGTCAAGCAGGACAGAATCAGAATCAGAGAACAAGTTCAATCGAGTCACAAGCCTGCGAAACCAGCGATTAACTGGCCCCAAAGTGGTGGAATGAACTCCCCATTGATGTCAGGACAGCAGAGTCGCTGTTCATCTTTCGCCGTAGGCTGAAAACGCACCTCTGACCAAATACTACCCTGACCATTTTGTCTTAGCACTTACCTATGTATTTCATTTGTTTAAATAAATAATAATTAAATAAAATAATTACTTTAGCACTGGTTATGCTCTTAGATGCTTGTTTAGGAGGGAGATACACTTACGATTTCTGGTGTCCAGTGGTTGTCTTGCCTACCTACAGTGAATGCACTTATTGTAAGTCGCTTTGGATAAAAGCTTCTGCTTCTGCTAAATGACTGTAATGTAATGTAATGTAACATAAGAATAAAAGGCATTAGAAACCAAAAAACAACACTCACTGGTTTCCTGGTTACCACAAAAGTGTCCAGAGCAGTGTATTCCATTTTTTTGCATTGCTAACTGTGCTTTATGGGAATTATTAGCATGGTTGGAACACATCTTTGACAAATCACATTGCTTGGCTTAAACAACCTAGTATATAAAATATTAGAATAAAGTCCACAGTGTCTGAACATTATCACAAACTGCAATTCAAGTCATTGCAAAGGACCATCACTATGTAACATGTCTATTGCACTCTACAGTATATACAAACCATTTTGGAGGAAAGAAAACACAAACACATATCCAACATTCAAGCCTGTTATGTTTCAGATTCAAATACAGTTCAGATATATGTAGGTCTAATCATAACCCCTAACCCCAACCTGGCTCTCTCATTCTTACTGGTGCTGAAGGACGCTGAGAAGCCTCGGCCGACAGCTCCGGTGGCCTGGAATCGGATGGAGATGATGTTGTATGGAGCGATGACGGGGCCTGGGGCAACCGAACCGCAACCCGTCACCAGCAGAGCCTCACCGGCCTGGGTCCCACCTGACCACACCTGCATGGAAATACACACAGCGCTACTGAGACTTGTGGCAAATGAACCATCCATCGATGATGAGATCTGATGAAAGCTGCACTGGCTAACTTCACCCGTTGGCAGCTCCACACTGTCAGAAAATATGGGACCGACTTGTAACTTTGACAAAAAGGTACAGCCCCAGGGACAAAAGGTACAACTCTGTACCAGGAAATGGGAGAAAAGAGGTAAAAGAGGTACAGTTCAGGTCATGGTAAATGGCACTTTGCATTTTGTACAGACAATGAACAATATATCTTCTGAAATTGAAACAACCTTTGGTCTTCACATCTTCAACCTCCTAAATGTTTAAGCAAAATACAACAGAGCGCTCAACAAGTATTAGCGCAGTGCTATTTTAAGATAATTTTGGCTAAAGTGCAGCAGTAGTAACAGTAACGCTAGATTCAGTTTCTGTTGCCTGGTGTTAACAATACAACGGGTCTCGTTATATCCCTTCTTGAGCTGACAAATTAATTAATCACTAGAATAATCGATCAGTGCGAGTACCTTAACGTAGCTGCCCTGGCAGGTTCCGGTGCTGTCTGGGATCTGGAAGTCACTGCTGAAGCTCATCTCCAGGTGGTTGCCCTCATGGGCAATGATCTGCCAGGAACACTCCACATTGGCTGGGAATTTCTGAGGATAGTTTGGAGACTTGATGGTTCCTGTGTCAGTGTGGATCACCCCTCCACAGCCTGGATGCATGGCGGGAAACAGAAATACATAGCAGATTAATGTTGAAGAGATGATATGGTATTAGTGTTGCACAAAATATATCTATAATATTTCAGTTTTTTTCTGATTATTGCGGCCAAAATGATTGAATTTGCAGCGGCTTTTATCGAAAATTGCGATTGTAAACTGCCCGCAGTGTTTTTTAAGTTGTTTTTTTAAGTAGTGGAGTAATCGTCACACATTAATACCTCCTGGGGCCACCGGCTGAAAACTTGTTTTACTAAACATCACAACCGATCATGGTGCAAATTGCATATTTAAATTTAAAAAATCACAACCTTCCGAACATGTAGGAGTGTTAATGTGGAAGCCAATTTGACCGTTTTATGCGGGAATATTGCGGGGCAAACTCTTGCAAGTATTGCAGCAATTATTTGAACTTGCGTGAATTCTTGCGATCGCAAGATTGCAACATCCTGGAGGGACTGATATTTGTGTCTGTCTAGTGCCTTTCTTTTTCTTTCATTCCTTTTTAATCCTAGTTTTCTTTACATTATTTGTGTTTGTTTTTTCCCTTTAGGTTGCAATGCAGCATATCTACAACTTGTCATTACGTTATTAGTTGACCCATCACATTCGTCCCGCTCTAATGTCCCTATCAGGTGTGTCAGGTCTGTCAGTGCTGCCACTTTGACACAGAGAAAAGGAGAGCGAGGTCCGGACCGGAGAACGCACATCTAATTAGTCACCGGCGGCCGGCCTGTTAGCAACAAATCAACTTGAACAGTTTCTAAAATTATTAGCAGGCCCACAGACCCACCGGCCCACTGGGATTCGTCCCGGTTGTCCCGATTGGCCACTCGTGTGTAACCATATCAAAGGCTCCAGATAACAAGAAAGCAAATGGTGCAAATTGCATATTTAAATTTTTAAAAATCACAACCTTCCGAACATGTAGGAGTGTTAATGTGGAAGCATTGTGCCAATTTAACTGTTTTATGTGGGAATATTGCAGGGTTTTGGCAAAACTGTAAGCTCTTTCAAGTATTGCGGCAATTATTTGAACTTGCGATTCTTGCGATCGCAAGATTGCAACATCCTGGAGGGACTGATATTTGTGTTTAGGCTAACCAGCTTTTTTGAAGTCAGACTGTATGGCGTGAACATGATGCCAATACAATGTACAAATGTTTTTAGTGAGTCACAAATGTGAGTGAAGTTTTGTGCACACAGGAAAACACAACTCGCGTGTTTTTTCACAAATGTCACAAATGTGAAGAAAAAAATGTGCACAGCAAAAAATATTTGTGCACAGCAAAAAAAAAAGCATGCATCTCACAAGTACAAATCTTGTCTTGTGAGTCTTGAATATGCATTGTGGGCACACAAAACTTTTGGCATTATTGGTTTTGGCATTATATTTCCATGTACGATGAGGACGAAATCCACGCGTGTATGTTGCTTGTTTACCCCAGATCATCGACTTTCAGGCAAGTGCAGACGGAAACCTATCTAGTGCGGGTGTGCCCTAACCTTTGGTTAGTTTATTTTCCTCTGTTTAATTATGTGCTTAAATTCAGCAGGTTGTCTCATCTGATCTGAGGTCATAGTCGAACAGGGATTACCAAGCGTGGCTCTGCGCACGGACTCACAGGTGGAGCTGCCTGGCGCAGACAGGCCACAGCCCTCATCCTTACTGATTAACCAGGCCGCGTCGCCCGACTCATGCCCGACAGGCACGCTCGACTACGACATCAGATCAGATGAAACAACCCGCTGAATTTAAGCATATTATTAAGTGGAGGAAAATAAACTATATCCCAGTGTCTGGGATATTGTATGTGGTGGATGGATGGACAGATCCTCCCCCTGAGTCTTCATGATAAATAATGTGGCATCATGGGCTTTCTTTCAAGTTGAGGGAAGAATACATTTTAAGACGTGGGCCAAAAATTAACTGAAAATCAGTTACAAGAAGTCAGTTACAAGAGTTTGCTTCAGCCTGCCTGGAATCTTAGATGAAGGCTTGTAGAGCAACCTGATTGGTACCATTGGGTAAGGCAAGATCAATGGCAGAAAAGTTAATTAATTTCAACTAGAATTCCAACCAATTCCAAGTATGATCTATGGGCTGGCTTGAACCCACCTGAGGAGTCGGCAGACCAGGAGGCCACAAAGCCTCCTCTGGACACACTGTGGTCGGCCAAGAAAACCACTGCAAGCTTGTTGGACCCTGATTGGACGGTTCCAGGGGAGGTGGTCCCACAGTACTGGCCAATGACAGGTGAGCCAGGGGATCCTCCATTAAAGATGGTGACAGAATCCCAGCCACATGTGCTGTGGGGCTCCAAGTTGAAGTAGCTGAAGGTTAGCTGCAGACAGGTTTTATAGCAGGGAGGTCAATATGGGCAATGAGAGGCAAGACATATTAAAATAAAGTCAGCTTGCGACCAAAAGGTCTCGGGTTCTAATCCCAGTGCCACTATTCTGGCACACTGCACCACATGGTGGTGCTGAGTCAAGGAAAAAGCTTCTTTCTTGTGAAATCTAACAAACTCAAAAACTTCTCCAAACTTTCAAATTCAAAAGGTTTGCAACGCTACATACTTTGAGGTAGCCACAAATCTTGCCTTTTTTATTTAAGTGAGTGTATGGTGTTAGAAACCTCATATCACTTAATAAATAAAGTTAAGCTTGATTTGATTTGAAGACATGGGAGATGCAGCTAAAATGTGGGTACAAGTGCTAATAATATACATGATTTCTTCTTAAAAATAATATTGTATCCCTAACTATGGTGAGTATTCATGAGAACGCATTCTTCCTTGATATTCTGTCACTGCTAAAATGTTACTAATTGAGGGAGACTTAAGTAGCATTGGCCTTCTAGACTACATTTCACAATGTCAGATTGGAAGCAGAGCAACACACGCAGTCTGTCAGGCTGCTAAATAAGGCTTTACTCACAGTAATCGTGTGGCCCTCTGGGGCCTCCAGCAGCCAGGCACAGCGGCTGGGGCTGGGGTAGATGTTGGGGTAGTTCGGACTGGATATTAGCCCTCCCTCTCCTGACTGCCAACCTCCACACTCTGGAAAGAGAGAGTGCAAAAATCTTCACCTATTTAGGATGAATATCCCAAATAATAGTTAGGCTGGAATCTCAAAGATGGTGTATAAAGTTAGTGAAGGTTTGTGTGGGTCTCACCAGAGAACATATATTTGGCCTTGAAACCCAGGTCTCCCTGGGTCTGGTCGGTCTGGAAGTGGACCCAGAGCACTGGGGTGAAGACCACGATGGGCAGTCTGGGGGTGGTCTGCCCACAAAACTTGGCCAACAGCTCCCCATCAGAGTCACCTGAAGGAGAGAAATTCCTCACTTTTTCCTTTCTTCCATTTTCTTCAGTCTTAAACATTCTGCCTTTTACAGAGAAATAAGGTGGGTAAAGCAGGTTTGTCAATGGGGTTATTAAGAGATCTAGACAAATTAAATTTGTCATCTTTCATCTTCAAGATCTTTTCTTATAATTATGAGATATTTTCTTGTGATTTTTTCTTGAAATTATGAAAAAAAAGATCACAAGGATGAAGTTAAAAAACGAGAAAAGATTTTATAATAATGAGAAAAGGTCTCAATAACAAGAAAAGATCACAAGAATAGATCACATAATATGAAAAATCTTCCATAACGTCCCATCACAGATTATTGGTTGAATTAGACCCTCAGCAACTCTAGAAGACTTAACAAGAAATCCTGCTCTCAACATAAGAAGGTGGAGACTGAAGGGACTCTGCTTTTGTTTTAGTTAACCTAAATGTCCTAAATCAAATGAGGGTTGAGGTTAAAGGCTCCTCGGCATATGCAAAAGTTAGAATATCAGCATTCAAATGTCAATCTTTAAATTTTCCAATAAATTGTGCAAGGATGCATGTCATTTAGGAGAAAGCATAAATAACCCATATGAATTCAGAATCTCAGTTTTAAACATGGAAGCAGCATCCTCAAGCAGGTATCCACCTGGAACCCATTCATTTTTGGAGTCAAGGCTTGGCTGAGTGCTTCCTCCCCACAACTCTCCCATGATTCAATGTGCCCCTCTGTAGACAACAAATGTGACTCCCTGCAGTGCATCCCAGTAGCATTGGAGCCAATACTAGCCGTTCAGTTCTTTCGTTCAGCTAATGTTTTTGTGGGACTCACCCAGGCGGAACTGGAGGTAGTCAAACTGGCAGGTCTGGTGGTTCTCCAAGTGAAGATCTTCAATTAGCACCACAATGGACGAGTTGATGTGCCGTGGATTCTGGATTAGCCACTCACAGTTAAGGTTGTTGCTGTAGTTGGACACCAGGTAGCCAGGAGAGGTGAAGTTCCCCCCCACTGGGTTGTTCAGGACTCCACCACACACTAAACAGAGGCAACATGGATGTTTAGTACCACACTGAAGGGGAAATGTGCACAAAATATAAGCATCAAAGTACGATGTATATATATTATGTCCAATGTATATAGATAAAGTCCAATGTATATATATCAAAGTTTGATAAATATTTCCTGTTGGCCCCCCATAATACACAGTTGTGGTCAAAAGTTTACATACACAGAACATGTATATCATGGCAGTCTTGAGTTTCCAATGATTTCTACAACTCTTATTTTTCTGTGATGGAATGATTGGAGCACATACTTCTGTCACAAAAAACATTCATGAATTCTGGTTCTTTCATAAATGTATTATAGGTCTTCTGGAAATATGACAAAATCTGCTGGGTCAAAAATATACATACAGCAACTTGAATTATCAGTTTTGGTGATGTAGAAAATTGTGTCAATCAAATTTGCTTTGTGGCATGGCCTCTCAACTTCTTGTGAGTGATTACGATTGACTACAGCTGGTGACTTCTCTGAGCCAATTTAAATAGGGCCTGTTTCATACACTCATTAGACTCAGCCACAAACGCTACAATGGGAAAGTCTAAGGAGCTCAGCACGGATCTGAAAAAGCAGAGCATTGAATTGAACAAGTCAGGAAAGTCACTTGGAGCCATTTCAAAGCAGCTACAGGTTCCAAAATCAAGTGCATGGCACAGTTGTGTCACTGCCACGATCAGGAAGAAAACGTAAGCTATCACCTGCTGCTGAGAGACAATTGGTCAGGATGGTCAAGAGTCAACCAAGAACCACCAAAAAGCAGGTCTGCGATGAATTAGAAGCTGCTCGAACACAGGTGTCAGTGTCCACAGTCAAGCATATTTTACATCGCCATGGGCTGAGAGGCTGCCGTGCAAGAAGGAAGCCCTCGCTCCAGAAGCGGCACCTTAAGGCTCAACTGAAGTTTGCTGCTGATCACATGGACAAAAAAAAAAGGCCTTCTGGAGGAAAGTTATGTGGTCAAAAATTTAGCTATTTGGCCACATTGACCAGAAATATATTTGGAGGAGAGAAGGTGAGGCCTTTAACCCTAAGAACACCATACCTACCCTGCTTTACTTGCACACGACCCTTCAGTCTGCACGCTTTTTACGGTGTTGAACAGGGCGTTTACCTATGCAAATCGGCTTCAACAGGAACGCGCATTCAATTTACGAACGATTGGCATTCATCAAATATACACCTGTTTTACGAACAAATCGAGGTTTCCCGCACGTTTCATGAATCCCACGTTCGTGTTTTAGTACGCACACAAATACGACAAATTTACGAATAATTTACGAAAACATTCGTGAATGAGGCCCAACGAGAGTATGTTATAATGTTGGTAATGCATTAATTTTATGTTTGAAACATTGCAGTTGTAACATCCCAGACCTCAAGAGATGAACAAAGTAAAATAAAACAAGAAAACTGAGCTTCCAACAAAAAAGGTGCCATGTCGCCTTTGGCAGAGAGGGGGGGCTGGCCACAAAGGGGGGCCCCTTGGTAGCGGAAAAAAAAGTTTTGTGGCTCTCTGTCTGTGATCCGTAGGTATCAGCCATCATTATAATCCAGTAATGAGAAGTTAAGAGTAAATCGCTCACTCATCCCCCTGCTGCAGCTCCTGACCCTGTCAATAATATGCAGCATAAACAACCCAGTTCTGGGGGGTATCATTTGTATTATGTCAAAGATATCAAGTATATCAACTATTAATGATCTAAATGATATTCTGACTTGAAGGTCTGTTCCATTTTTCCTAGTGGAAAGTTGGAATTTCAGACCTCCCAATATCTCTAGAACACAGCCATAGCTCTGTTCAAGGCGCCATCTAACCTGCAGGTTCGCTGGACGAGTAGGAGGCCGTGAAGCCGCCGTTGGAGACGGAGGCATCGGTGCGGAACACGACTGTCATGGTGTTGCCAGAGGACTGGACCTGGGTCCCTGCCTGCACTGTACCGCAGAATCGCCGTAGACGAGGGGCATCTTCTGCCAACCCATTCAACATCTGAGAAACATGCAGGTTAGCAGGGAGAGAGAAGGGGATAATAGTTCTGTAGTGACTAACACTGCCAGGGTAAGGGATTCCATTCCCTGTGTCTCTCAATGGGTAGAGTAAGGCACTAGCACTGCCACGGTTCAGGGTTCTATTCCCCCTGTAGCCAGCCATGATATAAAAGTATGTACTAGTGTTGTGTAAGCACTGTATGTGGTTCTGCAAGGTGCTTTGAATAAACATTGCAAATGGATATAGATAGATAGATAGATAGATAGATAGATAGATAGATAGATAGATAGATAGATGTACAACCATTCATTTCAACAGGGCAAAAGCTACTGTATGTAGTTAGACCAAATTATTTACCCTTTATGTTATTGTTAGCGAGCTAATAATGTAGTTTGGCTCTTCATCAGTTCAGTGATCAAATTTCATGTTGCCTTCATAAACCACACTGTAGTTGTTCCTCTGGGTTATCCAGTAAATTTTTCCATCTATCAAATCAATGCATCATGTCAATGGCTATTTTACAGAAAACATTACATCTAGTGGGGGTTTGGTGTAAATTTTAAGTTGTAACTATTTCAGTTGGTGCAACCATTAAAATTTGTGTGTGTACATTACACACATTAACGTGTAAACTAGTGAAAATTTTCTTTCAAAGTAACCTACGTTTAAACTAAAAGGTTTAATTGGTATAACAGGTAGCTGGTACCGATACACCATTAAAACACTGTAGGTGTTAAACTAGGTTATTGTAGGTCTAACTAAGCTTAGGTTAACTGTACATAGCGAAAAATGAAAAGCAGACTATGTCTAAATTGAAAAAGATAAAGGATGAAAGGTAGGGAAACGCCAATAGAGAAGGACTCACGTCGACATAGTCAAATGCACAGTTGCTACCGGATCCTTCCAGCCGCAGGTCATTGATGGTGAGGGTGACCCGGCGGCCAGGTGACACCACCACCTCCCAGCGACACACTCGGCTATGGGGATACAGGTTGGGGTAGTTGGGCGAAGAGATGGTCCCAGAAGGAGCGTTCAACTCCCCTCCACAGGCTGGAGGGAGGACAAACGGAGAGCTACATTTGTTGCAAGGTGCTGTACAAAGGTATGATTACTATTATTAAAATATCTCATGAAAAATCCTACCTTCCACACTGGCTTCAAACAACAGGCTAAAGCCAGGGGCATTTCCACTGGCATCGCTGACAAACCTGATGTAGGCAAAGCTGTCAGCTGTGTCCATGGAGGGAGGAAGGCTGGGGCCACAGTGTCGGCCCAGCAGACGCCCTAAACACAGAGCACACACAACACAACACATATATTATCTGCTGCTTATATATTTCTATATCTTTCTCATAGATTGGCCACTGTGGCTCTGGCCTTTCCACTCCTTACTTCTGGTTGCTTGTAATGTTGGTGATCAAGGAACTTATTTGTCCAAATGCCTGAAATGTAATGTAAGTGTAAAATGTAGTAATGTGACATACAAATGTTCAGTTGCTTAACTAAAGTGTTCTGTTTGTAGGTAGGATAGTATTGGAAAAGAGACCACACATGCTATGCCACTGCACAGGAAGTACACTCTCTCTATATAAGGGGCTTTCAGGTGGCTGTTGGGCAACAGTAGCTGCAAACAGCTGATTGCAATTCTCTAATTCTCCAATAGTCCTCCACCATGGAGACTGTCGTGGTTGATAGGAGATTGTTGACGCAACTGCAAAGCCTCTGAAGACATTTGATTAGTTAGTGAGTGTTGAGTGACTAAATGTGTTGGTTTTAAAAGAAGTATAGCTGAATTGATCATCTTGTCTTCCCACCTGTAGCATTGTACTCTCTGATCTCCACGTAGTCAGCGGTGCACCCAGTGGAGCCCTGCAGGTTGAAGGCCCCATATGTGAGGGTGAGGTAGTGTCCTGTCGGCCCCTCCAGGTACCACTCACAGCTGGACCTGTCAGGGTAGTTGGAGCCTGGGAAGCCAGGGCTCTGGATCATACCACTCTGACCAGTATAGGTGCCTCCACATGTTGCTGAGGAATGGGAGAGAGAGGAGGACCTACACTCAGTTCAAGAAAGGTTTTACATTTGCTGTTCTAGGTCTTTCCCAGGAAAAATCCTCTGGTGCACAGGAAGTAATGTGGTTTACTTATTATTTCAGGTTTGTTTGTTAGCATGAGCAGCAATAGCCACCACCATGCCTGAAGAGACAAAAGAAACCTAAAATCCAAGGAAAAATATGTCACAGTGCAGTGCAACAACACCACGGCTACAGCAACTAAGTAAAAAAAAAAAAAAACGAACAACAAACTCACTTTTTATTACCAATTTAAACCCTCAATGTAAATCTTTGTGTGAGTGAGCTTTTGTGTGTGAGCTGTTGTCTGTCCTACCTATGGAGTACTTCGCCTTGAAGCCTTTGTGCGTCACGCTGGTGTCGGTGCGAAACCTGAGGAACATGGAGGAGCCAGTGGAATGCTGGGTAGACGGCCGGGTGTTGCCACAGAGCCGGGAAATGGAGTCGGCGTTGGACGTCGGCCCGTCACGCAACTCGAGATAGTCATACACACAGCTGAGAAATAAATATGAGGTTGAGGGCAGAGGAATATGGTTCCAGATAGTACAGACTGACAGTGAAATATTGTCAGTTTTACATCACCAAAACAGTGTATCTAGAAACATCTGATAATGGAAAATGATCATTTACTGATTCAGCGATTGGTTCACAATGTGGGGGTAGTGACCCCGAAGGGATGACTTCAGGATGATGTAAAATAGAAAAATTTGACACTTGTTTATAATCTTTCTCATGAAATTATTTTTTTTGCAGAATCTAGGCTTTCTCCTATAATTAATGAATTAAAGTGAAAAGGAAATAAAATTCTGCATCTGGGGGTCCCAAATATCCATCACATAGCTTTTAGGGGTTGAGGAGGACCACTGAATTAAAGGACTGGCTATTTTATTTGTCATTGTAATTATTTAAAGTGATAATCCACAAAATTATTGTTTTTCTATTTTGGTGACACCTTTGGTGATAAGCGGTCATCACTTTGATGTCACTGGACTGACAGCAGCTGCCACACCCCCAAAACAAACAGCAAGGGCTGTTGTACTGAGACTAGTGAAGCAACTACAAATAATACAACAACAGAATTTAAGGTGATGCCTAAGACCATGTTTACAGAGTTCTCAAATTGTGGCAGCTGCTGTCTATTTAGCTGAAATTTAAAAAATATGTCTTCAGTTTGAATACTGTTATCAAACTTTTTATGCACACCCAGCACAAAATATGAATGTCATATTCATATTTTGCCTCCGCTACCATCCTGCCAATGTCTATTGATAATTGACATAGGCTATACAGCAGGTCAAATTTATGAGCTGCACTGACATGTTTTGATAGTGATGTCATATTCTGGGCCATGTCATCCAAAATTAGTGGATTATTACTTCATGATAGGATTAGATGAAAGTTTATTGAATGTCATATTCATATTTTGCCTCCACTGCCATCCTGCCAAAGTTCATTTGATAGGCATAGGCTATACAGCAGGTCAAATTTGTAAGCTGGTAATTCCCTGCAATGTTTCATGTTTTGACAGTGATGTCATATTCTGGGCCATGTCATCCAAAAGTTGAGGATTATTACTTTATGAAGATTAAATGTGTAAAAGTGTATTGATCCCTGTGGGGAAATTGGGTCACTGCAGCGAATAGAAAGAGAATGCAGTATGAACAATAGAATATAAAATATAGCTGCTTGCAGCAATGACACGGCCAGGAACAACTTAGCTGTTCAGCAACAAGGTGTTCTAAATAATTTGATAAATTCTCTATGAAGCTTGGGATTTTGCACAATAGAGTTCTGAAATGTTTGTGAATGTCAAAGTCACAGGTTTAACAGGTTATGAACTTAGTAGCTTAGTAGCATTAGCAAGATGGTATTGTACAGCATCCTCATTCAAAGAACCCTACACACGGCTTAAAATAGTCTTTCTATCTGCAAAGACCAGAGAAATTTATGAAATTCACTTTTCAACTCAATGCTGTGTAATGACAATTGAGGATAATAAATTTATCTTAAAACAAATATAGATTATGGACTGTCATTGTGACTTCTTGCGTTGAATTGATAAATGCACTGTATCTGACATTGTATCTCATCCTAAATGGTTGTTAATCTTACAATGAATAATATTGTGTCTACCTTTTTACAAAGGCTAAATGTGTAAATTGGTTTTAGGTTTTCAATTAAAAAATAATAAACTATTTTTAAGATAACTTGCTGAACTTTAGATATCTATGATCAATGTGTATATATAAAAAATAAGGATATGGGAATGTTAAAAAACAATTGAGTGAAAAATAAATGAATAAAATATATGAATGAAAATGATGAAATAGCATGCAGAGGAATAGCCTACAATACCTGGTTGTGGGTTCGATATAAAATTCATCCTCAAAGTCGATCTGGACTGCCTCTCCATTAGGAACAGTGATGACCCAGGTGCAGTCAATGTTCTGGGGGTAGTTCTGGGGGTAGTTGGGCGAGGTGATGTACCCCGGAGGGTCATTATTATTCAGCTCAATTAAGCCTCCACATGCTGTAGGGACAAGGAAGGAGAGTCTTCAGCCTGGATTATTATGCAGTACTTAACAGTTTCATTCATTGCCAGGGCCAAAGGGACAACAAACTTTTGTCCTATCTGTGGACAAAAAATGAATTCCTTAAATTAAATAAATAGACTAAACTAAGATCAAAAGCATTATATCAAAATCCCAAAATTACAAATAGCCCATAGGAATGCAATATCAATATAACATTTGAAAGCAAATTATGTCTGAATATTATTTACGATTTAATCAATACTAATGACTCCATGATTACTTGGCCAGGTACTGAGACTTTCAAAACTCATGTTCTGGCCTTTGGAACAAAAACCTACCCATTGGAAGTTCAAGACCCCCTCCCAATCCTTGACTTGTAGATCAAGGTAAGAGGGAACAGTCCATATTACTCCAATTTTAGCATCTTTACTCCCCTCCCCCCAACCCACACCCCTGTCTGCCACAATGACATTTCTGTAAAAACTTCATCAAAAACGTGGTGCAATGAATTCCAGTATGTCAGAAAGGTGGAGAGTCTCGGCTTTACCCATGCTGTGGGCCTCAAAGGTGAGCTTGAAGCCACTGGCCTCGTTGGAACCGTCAGACACAAAGTGGACGTAGAGGTCGCTGTCGCTGGTCTGGAGCATGGAGGGGGGACTGGAACCACAGAGACGACCCGCCAGCAATGGAGATGAGCCATCCGGACCATTCCTCAACTGTAGAGACAAGAGTTAATGCAAGGCAATAATGCATACAATGCATATGGAGTTGAGCTCCCACATTAATGTCCTGTGACTACAAAGTCTGTCAGCACTGAAACAATCAACATACAGTGGGGTCCAAAAGTCTGAGTCCACTATCAAGAACTGTTTGTTTTCATCATTTACTCAATTGATACTTTTTATAGAATACATTCTTGAATCAACATTTCATAAGAAATCGAAATTTAAATATATCTGAATAGCTTGTTCGCACACCATTTGCTAAGGTTTTCTCAAACTGTCACAATATATATTTCATTGAAATATCTCCACATGTGATTGGGCTACCTTTTACTTTATGGAATATGTTGAATTCTAAATTAAATGGTTCTGAAGGTGATTTTTTTTTAATTATACAAATGGTTTTGTCTTACCTCCAGGTAGTCTCCTGAGCTGCATGCAGTCCCGAAGCCCTGAACCTGAAAGGGGCTCTGGAAGTTGACAGAAACACGGTAGCCGGGCGTTACCATGACATGCCAGCTACAGTCCAGATTGGGCAGGTAGTTCTGGGGGTACCGAGGGCTGCTGAGGACCCCCCTGTCTGCATGCAGGAGGCCACCACAACCTGCAAGTATAGGAGATAATGAAAAAATATATATTATATACATATACAGTATATAAAAATAACCAATACTTTTTTTTCATTCTACAGAAAAACTAGGCAATTAAATTTTTAGATTTACCATTCAACCCTTCCTTATTTAATCCCAAAGTATTTTCTGAACTGAAATGGATCTACAGGATCTACATTTACCAATTTCATATGTTTTTTTAGAGGCAATTGCATGTAGTAAAATGAATATGATAAGAGAATGAGCGCAGTTACAAAAATATGTGAACCTCCTTCATTAAATAAATCCAGTAGCTAAGTAGAATCAGGTGGATAAATAATTAGGTATTAAGTTAACCAATCATAGCTTAGATCTTTGTGGAAGAGTTTGTGTGGCACTCCCAGAAATACATGTGAAAAGCCTGGTCTGTTTGGTGTTACCCATGCAGGTAAAAGAAAAACAGTACGGCATGATCTAAGGAGACCTCAGAGGACACCAGGAAGCGAGAAATGAGTGTGCATCCATTTGGAGACGGTTAGAAAGTCATATCAAGGATTTGGGCTTCATCAGTCCAGTGTGAGACAAACTGAACTGACAGCATTTAACATGACAGCGACTCTGCCTAGAAGTGGATGTCCTTCTAAAATGTCCTTCACCAACAGGACAAGAAAACAAGAAAAAGATTGAAACTAGAAAAAAATAACACAGGAACAACATCCAGTGATGATCTACAGCCCTCCATTGCTGCATCTGATGTCATTGTGCATCTGTCAGCAATGAAGAAAACGGAATAGAAATGGCATTCATGGAAGGGTAGCCAGGAAGAAGCCTCTCTAAAACTTCCCTTCTAAAGTTTGGACACCTGGACAAACCAAGTCTGTTCTCTGGACAGATGAGTCAAAAATTGAATTGATTGTTTGGTCGCAATTAATAATGACATGTTTGGCAGCATCCTTGGCCACCACTGAATTAACCTCCCTACCATTAAGCATGGTGGTGTCATGGTCTGGGGCTGTTTTTCTTCCTCTAGACTTGGATGACTCAACATCATTAAGGCAACCATGAATTCTCAGGAATACGAGAAAATCTTTGAACAGAACATCAGGTCTTCAGTCCGAGAGCTAAAGCTGGGCTGAAAGTGGCTGTTCCAGCAAGACAATGGTCTGAATCCTTCAAGCAAATCAACCAAAGAGTGTCTCAGGAGGAAGAAGTTTATTGTTTTGGAATGACAAGTCAAATTCCTGACCTAAATTTAAGTGAGATGCTGTGGACCTGAAGTTAGCCCTCAAACCTTGCTGAGTTGGTTGAGTTCTGTACGGAAGAGTGGCCAAAAATCCCTCAAGAAAGATGCCAGAGACTGATCAGTGGCTATATGCAATGTTTACTCCAAGTCATCGCTGCTAAAAGAGGTGTCAAGTTATTGATATTTTTACACACAGGGATATCTCAGCTTTTGTTAAATAAATGAGTTTTGTTAATTAAAAGTACCATTTTGTTGCAGTCCTGCCTCCTGTGTGATCTGTACCATGTGAATAAGAAGCCCTCTGAATGGGCTTCTGGCTTTTCCTGAGTCAAGTGTGCACTGAACTGTGGGAGTGGTTCCAGTATAGAGACGGCAATGATGTCTCAGTCACTCCCCAGCTTGAGGAAGTGCACACAAAGCCTTGGAAGAAATTAATGCAGTAGTGTCCCAAGAAGAGAAATGGGTGAGGGCACAACTCTTTATCCTAGAGGAGATGGGGAGATTTCCCATAATTTCCCTATAGAGCCATGCCAATGCAACAAGGCGACGCATAACTCCTGTTGTGATTACTGTGCGGACCCTGACCTTCCTGGCCTGTGCCATCAGCCACATGGTGTGGCCATTGTCTAGCCCAGTGCTCTTTCTACGACCCATGCAAAGCTCAAAAGTTCCAGGAGAGCCGTGGAAATTGAAGGTGCAGAAACTGGCACTACTGTGCAGAAGGCTGCAGAGGAGCCAGCAGCCATGTGGCAGGCAGAGGCCCCAGTGATGCCACCCGATCAGGAGGTGATAGAAACAGAGAAACCAGCTGTGGTGGTGGAGGAGCCAGTGGCACCAGCAGTGTCTGGTAGTAGAAGCAACACTTGAGACCAAGGCCGTGTCTGAATCAGAGGCCCCTGCTGCGTCAATACCACTAGTAGACATCATGCCAGGGGAAGTCCCAGCTCCCCCACCACTGTTCCAGCTTCAACCTGAGCCCATCCCAGAACCATAACCTGTGGAGGAGGAGGCTGCTGAGGTGGTTGAGGCTGAACCAGAAGTGGAGCCACAACCAGCACCAAAACCCATTGAGGAGAATGGAGTGAGGACCCTGAGGAGCCCAGGTTCTCCAACCTTTGCCAAGACCCACCTGGACAAACCTTAATCCTTCTGGGAAAATGTTCTTTGAAACGATGAAACCAAATTAGAGCTTTTTGGCAATGCAGATCAGTGCTTTGTTTACAGACAATTAAATAAAGATCTTGAAGGGCTTAGTAATTCCCAACTCTATCCCAGTGGTTCTTCACTCTGGTTGAAGGTGTGAAATCAGCTGCTGTAGTGACTGGTTGGAATGAAACCTGCAACCTCTTAGACTTCAATGGTTGAGAACTACTGTGCTAAACACTTTAAGCCTTTAATTGTTATTTGTCACAAGTATGCCTTGATTATGTTTTAGAATGCTGCAATGGTTGAAGTTTTTTAAAGTGGTTATAGTGTCTGACCTCTGGAGTAAGAGGCGTTGAAGCCTTGACCACTGACGCTACTGTCTGAGGAAAAGTGGATGAACATGGAGTCTCCTGTAGAGTGAAGAGGACCAGGAAGTTCCCGACCACATACACTGGCCAGCAGGGGGGATAGACTGGTCTCACCTACACACACACACAAACAAGATGGTTATCAGGCTACCAAAAGGATAAGCACTGTAATGCAATAAGATATTGTCACTGAATGCATATAGTGTCTTCAGGCTTACTGTCTTCAACTGCATTCTTTGCATTAAAAATATATAATTATGTTTTGACATTTCTAGTTGATTGGACAGTCTGTAGTAGAGAGACAGTAAAGATGGGAGAGAGAGGGGGGTGTACATATGATAAAGGTCCTACGATTCTGAAAATATAACAATTTAGCAATGTTTCTCCGTTGGAGAAAACAAGATTAATATTTTAACTTGTTGCTCAAAATATATGGATCAAAAATGACACCTCGATTTTCTGATGTGAATCGCCAAAGTGGAAAATTCCTCAGCAGACGACTGGGGGAACTAAGAAATTCACAATCTTTGGGACATAATTCAATCATTGGGCTGGACAACAACTCCAGTTTATGATAAACAAGGTCACTCAGAATGTGTGTCTTATTTGAGATGTCACATTAATTAGGACCATACTGACAGGAGTATTGTTGCAAAGAATCTATCTGAGGCTAGATGTTTGGACAATCAAGTTATAAGAGTTCATACAGTTTACTACAGCAGAGCATTTCAAGGGCCTGTGATTTATATAATATATAATAGGAGTAGCTATTATATATTGTTTTGTGTATATGCATAATCATTCTGGAATTTGGGCAGAAAAGCCTGCCGACAGGACTTTATAGCAGCTTCTTCAAAATTTCTAGTTAGAATCTTTGTACCCCTGCTGTTAGGATGCAAGCCATTCTAGTGGCGAGTGGCGATTTAAAGCTCTGAGCCTAGTCCAATCCGTGGGTTCGGATGGGGCCAGACAAAATGCAGGACCAACCAAGACTCTGGATAGTTTCAACCAAAACTCAAAGTACACCACTGTTTCTCTTTCCTCTTTCATATCGGATATCGGACATATCGGATAAACGATCATCTAAACCCTGACATTTTGGATATTTTTCAACAATATTTCTGCAACCATATCTGATCCAAAACTACAGGAAACTGTCTGGTCCTGTACAGTTTAATGGTTTACCATCTCGTATGACAAGGCTGTCGAAGTAGCAGGTAGGGTAGTCCTCCAAGTCCAGAGACAGCAGGTTGAACTCTACAGTGGAGTCTGGAGAGCGAATCACCCAGCTACACTCCAGGTTGGGAGAGTAATTATCAGGCCAGCCAGGAGAGTAGAGGAAGCCTGGTGTCTCCCCTGGCATCAGGACTCCACCACATGCACCTGACACACAGGCAAACAGAGAAGAGAGAGCAAATGAGTTAATTCACACAGTTAGTACACACATGTAATGCAAAAAAAAGAGTGACAAGAGGGAGTTGTAGGAATAGAGTTGTAGATGTAGTTGTTTCTAGTGCAGCACAAAATATCCATCCATCAGGATAATAATAATAATCCACAGTTATCCATATACAACAATATAGAAGAATATTTTCAGTGATTGTTTGCATATTGCCCTATGTTAGAATCAACAGTACGACATTATGACATATTATGACATGACAAATTATTATTTACAATCTTTATAATATGCATTTACATTATGTCAAAATCAATAATGATTTTACACTGCCTTTTACATCAAATGCAAAAAGTGTATTTTCTTAATCAAATACTGAAATATAAATTATTGTAAATAAAAACTATTGTTAACGAGCATATATTTTGTGATAAGCCACGATTAGATTGGTGCAGATACTCGGGGATTTATCACTAGGACTTGCCCTGCCAAGTTGAGGTATCCTGTGGCTGTACATGGGCTTTTTATGATTTTTTTGGGGACAGACTGAGTGACTTGTACTAGCTGCTGGTTGCACCTAAAAATACGATAATGTAAACAATGTGCTTGCTGGGTTCAACAGTCAAACTCTGTTTGAATCATTTGCCAACCCTGACATTTGATCGTGACGTAGCTATGAGTATATTTAAAAAATAATAATAATAATAATAGGAATTCCTAGAAACATAATAGGTTGACGTCTGCTGTGTCTGACCTGGTGCAATAGTGGGCAATGGTCCAGAGTTATGGACAGCGGTCCACTCCAGCAGGAAGCCTTGTCCTCCCACTATCGTGTCGGACTGGAACTGCAGGGTGACGGTGCTGCTGGAGCTTTGTAGTGGGGGGGGCAGGGACAGGCCACAGAACATCCCCATGAGGTATGAATGAACACTGGGGCCGTCAAATATCTGGAGTGAGAGACAGTAAATACTGAGGTCAGGATGTGATGAAGTAAAATGGTGGTAGTGTCTAGGGTTTTACTGATTTTTAAGGCCTAATATTCTAATATTTTTGGGATTGAAGCTGCTGATAGCCAATATTAAACAACTTTAAATTCCCATTTTATGTTTCACTGTTGCAGTTGAATAATTTCATGATTCATTATCAGACAGTAGACAATGACTCACTCATTTTCACTGGCACACCACCATCTTGGACCAAACCAGCTGAATCAGGACTTACCTCCTGTTAATGCATGACCTCTGATTGGTAGAGCAGACTACAGGCTAGTATTACATTACTTCTGATTGGTGGAGCTGATTACAGGCTCTTGGGTACCTAAAATGCCTCTGATGTGGCATTAGTTAGGATTAAACAGGGGCTGCATATATTTGTTATGTACAGTATGTCAGGGCTGCAAACCCAACCACACATGTAACAGCATGATACAAAATACTGTAGCTGTAGCTCCTAGGTATAAACTCACTGCTAAACTGTAGAAGCCCTGCTTCATCAGTTAAATTGGTAGGTCAGATTAGACAGTGCCAATTCAACTATCATCATTACATGGTGCTGGTGGGTGGAGGCTCCGTGGTTCAAACCGAGCTGAGGGACACTGGACATTGCAAAACACACACACACCGACCTTGAGCTGGTCGTAGTAGCAGTCGTACAGGTCCTCTATGTCTATGTGCAGGAAACGAATTTGGATGTAGCTGTCTGCATCCACAGTGATGGTCCAGCGGTAGTGGGCGTTGTTGGGGTACGTCCGGGGGTATAGCGGGGACGCTATCTGGCCAGACTCCCCCGTCAGATCATTGCCATACACTGAGGAAGGGAGAGAGCATGGCATTCACTATATACTACAGCACTACACACAGTAAAAGACATACACACTCAAGGATAACACAGTAAGTCAAAGAATTATTTCCGTCTACTCTCCTACCCTATAATGTAGGGTTACACTAGTTATTTATTGTCCTTTTATTAAAAAGCGTGTGTGGCCCACCTCTGCTAGTACAGATATGATGCAGTTTGATTGATTACATATTTACTGTATCATTGACCAATACTACACTAGTTATTTGTGGGAAGCCCTTAACTTGAATTGATTCTAATGAGACACTGTGGGCAGACACCATACAAGTATTCATGAATATGTTATTGATATTATCATTATTGTTATCATTATTATCTCAAAATACTGTTTCAGAGAATTTTCTACCCTGACAAGAATACATCTTACTGCATGTATTTTTTGTGGCATGAAAATGGTCACATTTAAAGACAGTGAATAACCCTACTTGAGTGTAGAAATAATTTCATTGGAAATGAATGAGTGATGTTGATAATTTCCTGTTAAGGCGACATTACTCCGAATAAACATACATAAACATACACTCACAGTGTGAGAATGTGGCTCTGAAGCCGGCTCCACTGACGGACGCGTCAGAGTGGAACTTAACCCAGAGGATGTGACCAATAACTGAGGTGTAGTTGGAGGGGAGGGAGTTTCCACAGAAGCGACCGACAAGAGGGCCCTTCGAGTTTCCTTCCCTGATCTCCAGGAAGTCATTGTTGCAGCTGGAGCTTCCCTGCAGCTGGAACATACTGAACAAAATACACCAACACACTGACTGATATATTTACCATTAAACTACTCAAACACTGAATATTGAACATCAACCATAGATAAATGACTGCAAAAAATAATGAATCTATTTCCAATTTAGGGATATTTCTTTCTTTTTTTATCCAGGGAACATTGCCTGAACTAAGTTGCTCTTTTCCAGCATCACATTCATACAGTTCCACATGTTCACATTGGGAGCTGCCAAGTACAAACACAGTCTTCTACTGTTGGCCACTGAGCAGCTCCTCTGGACTCAAGGGCACCTAAACAGTAGTTGCTGAGAGATGGGAAAGAGCTACTCATTCACTTCCCCACTTCCGGAGCCCACCACTCTAATTCTTAACCCTCTAAACCCAACGCACCCACAGGTGTTTTCTTTACATGCAGTATGTAAAAAAAATTGCAAAAATTAAACATAGCTAGATCCTGTAAAAAGCAAATTCTGATTTCATCAAAAATCACCTGATTCCCCCTGCATCATTTCAAAATTTGCCAAAAATAAACAGTTTGTGTTAGCGAGATTCTGTAAAAAACAGAACATTTTATAGTCTTCAGCACAACAGGGGAACCATGAATGCTTCCACTGCCATTTTCAGTGATGTCGCAACAATTCCGTCAAGAGCTAAATGCCAAATAAGTTTCCGCTTTTTCTTTCTTCATGATTTATGGCATTATAGCTGTTTTATACTGCACAAAATACATTTGTGAGTGTCATATGTCTTGCAGCCATGCTTATGCTGATTCCATAGGGATGCAGGACTTATGTACTGTAGTGAAAAATGAGGCCACAGTGAGTACATTACATTACAATACATTACAGTCATTTAGCAGACGCTTTTATCCAAAGCGACTTACAATAAGTGCATTCAACATAGGTAGGCAAGAAAACTACTAGTCACCAGAAATCGTAAGTGCATTTCCTTCCTAAACAAGCAACTAAGAGCATAACTAGTGCTAAGGTAAAAGTGCAAAAAAACAAGAGCTAAGACTAATTAGTGTATCAAATAAACAAGAGCCAATAACAAGAGCTCAGACAAATAATCGACGACAAATAGGCAAGGCTAAGAGGAAGGGTCAGGGTAGTGTATCTTGAAGAGGTGGGTTTTCAGCCTGCGGCGAAAGATAGGCAGCGACTCGGCTGTCCTAACATCAGTGGGGAGTTCATTCCACCACTGCGGGGCCAGAACAGACAAAAGCCGTGACCGTGTAGATCGGCCGCAGGGGCCTCTGAGCGACAGGGCAACCTGTCGCCTCGAGGCAGCAGAGCGGAGTGGTCTGGCGGGGGTGTAAGGCTTGACTATAGCCTGGAGGTAAGAAGGAGCTGTTCCTTTCACTGCCCTATAGGCTAGCACCAGGGTCTTGAACTGGATGCGAGCTGCTACAGGGAGCCAGTGTAGAGAATGGACAAGGGTAGTTGTATGGGAGAACTTGGGGCGGTTGAACACCAGACGAGCTGCAGCTTTCTGAACAAGCTCCAGAGATCTGATGGCAGACGCCGGGGCACCAGCAAGGAGGGAGTTGCAGTAGTCCAGGCAGGAGATGACAAGAGCCTGGATGAGCACCTGCGCTGCCTTGTCAGTGAGGAAGGGGCGAATCCTCCTGATGTTGTAGAGGAGGAATCTGCAGGAGCGTGTCACTGATGCGATGTTTGCCGAGAACGACAGTTGGTCGTCCAGGGTCACACCCAGATTCCTCGCAGTCCGAGTTGACGTCACCACAGCATTATCAATGGTGATGGCCAGGTCTCGGTGCGGACAGCCCTTCCCCGGGAGGAACACCAGCTCAGTCTTGTCCAGGTTGAGCTTCAGGTGGTGCATCGACATCCACTCCGAGATGTCTGCCAAGCAATGCGTGCCTCCACTTGTGTGTCAGAGGGGGGAAATGACAGGATCAGCTGGGTGTCATCTGCATAGCAGTGGTAGGAAAAGTCGTGGGAGTGGATAACAGAACCAAGAGATGTTGTGTAGAGGGAAAAAAGAAGAGGACCCAGAACCGAGCCTTGCGGAACCCCAGTAGTGAGCCTGCGTGGTTCTGACACAGACCCTCTCAGCGCCACCTGGTAGGAGCGATCCGTCAGGTAGGATGCAAACATGGAGAGTGCAGAGCCTGAGACACCCACCCCCTCAAGTAAAATGGTGAAAGCAGCAAAAATCACCCAGAAAGTGTTTGGGGTTCAGAGGGTTAAGCTGCCTTCTTCCTATAAAGTAATGGAACAATTTACTCTAACACACCATTGGCAATGTACCTTGCATTTCTGGGACCATTTTGTTATTTGATGGTGCTTTTTCCTTATTCCTGTGGATAACTAGTCAAATGTCACAGCACAGCGTTTTGTTTGTTTGATAGCAGAAGAATTGTCAGCTAAAACATTAATGTTGAACGTGAGGTTTTGATGTTCCTCAAAATCAAAGAGCAAGGGCTTCCTGGAATGCATTGAACATCACAGATTGATGTTATCTAACACCGGAGGAAGGTCTGAGGGGAGATTTTTCTTTGAATGTATACAATCCTATAGCACAGTGGTTTGCAATCATCTCCCATGGAAGTCTGCAGGTTTTCACTTCAATCAAACAATGTAGCAGCTCATTTCACTGATTAATTCCACCTCTCTGACTGAAGGTGTGTTAATCTGTGAAATCAGCTGCTGTAGTGTTTGGCTGGCATGAAAACCTGCAGAATCGTCATGATGGCAAGTTGAGAACCACTGCACTGGCAGACAGAAAAACAGATCTTAGCAGGTTTTTAGCAAGAGTTGACATACATGAAAGACAGCTGGAGGCGATTCCCTGGTGAACTGATGATGGTCCAGACACACTCCACATTAGGGGGATAGGCATCTGGGTAGTTAGGACTGTTGAATGCTCCACTTTCCATCACCAGATCTCCTCCACAACCTGATGGACAACAGGAGAGGACAATCATAATTGTTTTCCTGAAAATCTTGTCAGTGTCAGTGCATGATACACGACAATACAAAGATTTGGAATTTGCAGGGATCAGTTGTACGTAGTTTTCACAATCGTAATAATTGGCAACAAGCAGCCCTTGTTTGTATGAAGTCTTACTGGAGGTGGAAGCATAGTAGGTGGCTCTGAAGCCTTTCTTGGAGACAGAGTAGTCGGAGATGAAGTTGACCACCAGGGCATTGCTGAAAGACGTCACCGGGTGAGGCATCTGAGAACCACAGTACCGACCTGAAAGGAAAATATCAGCAAAAACCATGAAGCAAAACACAATCTGATTGTAGTCTTGCAGATAATTGCACTAACTGAAAGACTAATTATATTTGTTAAGCTCAGATATCAATGTTAACTGCTAAATACTGTATATCCTCTGGTGAAAATAGCCAATCAGCAAGACACAGCATACATGCAGGCATGCAAACCTAAACCAACTCCCATCACCATGCCACACACACACGTACCTATAGAAGGGGCCTGGTAGTTGTCTCCATCCAGGATCTCCACAGCATCGTGGGAACAGTTAGAGTTGATCATCTCCAACTCAAAGTCAGTAAATGACAAGGTCACATGGTTGACTGGTCACAGAAAGACAGCAGGTTGAAGGTTCAAATGGTAAAACAACAATATAGTAGCTAGCAGCAATGAGGTGGCTGGGAACAGCTGTTCAGCAACAAGCTGTTTTACATAACATACATAGTTATGGCCTCTAAAAAGTTTTGTATTTTGCACAATGGAGTTCTGAAATGTTTTGAACATCAAAGTCACAAGCTTAACAGGTTATGAAGCTTTAGGACGATGGCATCATATATGGTTCTCATTTAGAGAACCCTACACATGGCTTCAAATGGTGTTATTTGCAAAGACCATAGAAATGTAACCTTTAAACTCAGGGCTGTGTCATGATAGTGGATATCAAATTCATCTTAAAACAAATATAGATTAGGGACCGTCATTGTTCCTTCTTGTGAAAGGGCTACACAAATTCATTGATAAATACAACTGATATTGTATCTCATCCTAAATGGATGTTAGTCTTACAATAGATATTGAATACAAATATTATATCTTTGTTGAGATATTGAATAAAGAAAGAAAGAAAGAAAGAAAACTAAAATCTACAAAAGAAACAGTAGACACGGCCACCTAATCATGTTTAAAGCACAATGTATACAAAATTGTTTCCAAGGTGGAGGGATTTAAAGTTGATTTAGCCAACTCACATGGCTCTTGTGCTCTGATGATCCAACTGCAGTTCTTATCGGGCGGGTACATCGCTGGGTACCGTGGTGACATTATGGCCCCGCCCACGTCATCTGTTAGGATGGTAGCACCACAAGCTACAATCAAGGAAAAAAAAGAAGTAAAAAAAAACCCAAAACGTTATACTTCGATTTAGCAAAATCTAGGGGACATCCCACTTCTGATACAAACTTGAGCATCCAGAATCAATGCAGCAGTTTACATGTCATCCCCCATGAATGCAGTCCACCTCTGGGCTAGTCAGTAAAAATATGTCATCTGTAAGGCCCCATTCACATGAGCATTTGTAATATGTCAAAAAACAGGCAATACCCCATGTATTTCAATGAAACCTAGGCGTGGATGGATGACATGGATGACACGGATGACACGGATGACATAGATTGATAGAGTGCAGCATGTAAAAATATTACAACACAGTCTGTCTAAAAATATCCCTACTGTTTTAAAAAGGTTTTGAGAAATGCCCACAACAACGCATTCTAAGTGGTTTCAACACATACTTTTTAACAACATAATTTGACATAATTTTGACGGATGCCAAATATCCCATGTGAACTGCCTAATTGTAATATTTCATTCATATTCCAGTGGTTAAACACATTGGCGAGAGGAGACCCACCCTCAGAGAACTGAGCGCTGAAGCCGCGGTGGCTGCGACTGGAGTCAGACCTGAAGCGAACATAGATGGTGTTTTGTGTGGAGGTGATGGGGGGAGGACGACTGGTACCACAGACACGACCCAGCAGAGGAGAAGACATGGTTGGACCGTCATAGATCTACATTGAGACAGAGAGACACAGAGACAGATAGATTATAGAGATTATAGAGTATAGCCATGTAGCCATAAATGGTAAGAGCAAGTAGGATGTAGTGTACTATGGAAACCCTTTACATGATAGGTCCCGCATTTCCATAATTACAGTGTAATTATACATTAACAAAATATAGTCTATAGTAAACTGAATTGTTATACAGAAAGTACTAACGGTGCACTCTTTTTTGCAATGATTTGCTTGCCTCATGGTGTAACCAAACCCCATAATCTAACTCCCTCCTTGCTGGTGCCCCGGCATCTGCCATGAGACGTCTGGAGCTTGTTCAGAAAGTTGTGTGTTCAACCCACACAAGTACCCTTCTTGGTTCTCTACACTGGCTCCCTGTAGCAGCTTGCATCCAGTTCAAGACCCTGGTGCTAGCCTATAGAGAAGTGAAAGGAACAGCTCCTTCCTACCTCCAGGCAATGGTCAAGCCTTACACCCCCACCCAACCACTTCGCTGTACTGCCTCCAGGCGACTGGTTGCCCTATTGCTCAGAGGCCCCGGCGGCCGATCTATACGGTCACGGCTCTTCTCTGTCCTGGCCCCACAGTGGTGGAATGAACTCCCCACTGATGTCAGGACAGCTGAGTCGCTGCCCATCTTTCGCCGCAGGCTGAAAACCCACCTCTTCAAGAAACACTACCCTGACCCTTCCTCTTAGCGCTTGCTTATTTGTCTTCACTTACTTGTCTTAGCACTTGCTTATATGTTTATATGCTTCACTTATTTGTCTTAGCTATTGTTCATTTGCTTCACTTATTTGTCTCATTTGTTTAAATAAAAAGTAGGTAGCTAACCTATTGCACTTTTACCTTAGCACTGGTTATGCTCTTAGATGCTTGTTTAGGAAGGAAATGCACTTACGATTTCTGGTGACTAGTAGTTCTCTTGCCTACCTATGTTGAATGCACTTATTGTAAGTCGCTTTGGATAAAAGCGTATGCTAAATGACTAACGTAAAATGCAAATGTAAATGTAATCTGACAGTTAAATAATAATGACAATAATAATAAACACTTTACAGAGGAAGAAATGACAATACAAGTAAACCGTATAGGGGCTCTAATGGAGAATGCGCAGTCTCCTTTGGTCTTCAGCCTGAATTGTGGAACAGGCTCTGCCCAAGGACCTCAGGGTATGGTCTGGCTTGAATTTAAAAGGTCAGAAATTTAGCTAGGGGCTGTGTTGGTAATGAGTAGACTCTTACAACAGGAAGCCAGTGCATAGAGGAAATTGGGGTGATATGGTCTCTATTTTTGGTACCAGACAGAACCCCTTGCTGCTACATTCTGGGCAGGCTACAGGCGTGACAGAGACTTCTGAGTAAGGCAGGAGTAAACAGAGTTGCGGCAATCTAAGCAAGAGGAAATAAATGCACAAATTACCTCTAAATCAGCTGAGGAGAGTAGTGGTTTTTGAATTTTTGAAATAGTTCGCAGCTGCAAAAAGAACAACTGCACACCCCTTTTAACCTGTGTCAAAAGTTAAATTGGACTTAAAGAACACCCCTAGGTTCCTTGTTTCACATTGGAAGCCAAAATACCCAGGCTATTTAATCATGTGGAACAGTAAAAGTGTAGGTCTTTCCATTGGAGACAGTCAAGAGAGTCATATGGCTATGGCAAGTTTTAAAAGATTTTCTTATGTAAGTTTATATCTAATTCTATAATTTACAAGACTGACCAACAGCTGAATGTATTTAGATGTATTTAGATTGTATTTAGATGTATTTAGATTGTTTGGAAATGTGAGAAATTAACAGGAGGGACAGTAACAACGGCGCACGCAAAACACTATACACCATCTACTGGGACCACGAAGGAGTGTTTTTTTCACACATCCTAATATTAACATTAAACTTTCTGAAACCAGTCACTTACAGCCACATAGTCCCAGAGGCAGTTGCTATGATACTCAATGTCCAAATCAGAAAAGTTGAAGAAGACACGGTGGCTGGCCTCTACGCTGATGACCCAGGAACAGTCCACGTTGTCAGGGTAGTTGTTGGGATACGAGGGGGAGTGGATCTCCCCTGACGGAGCTGTGACTGGACCTCCACAGCCTGGAGGAGAGAGGACGGTATGGTATGGTATGGTATGGTATGGTGTGATGTAATATTGTATAGTCATATAGTGTGTATGTGTGTCCACCTACCTCCCTGGACTTCAATCCAGCTGGCGTTGAACCCATTACCGCTGACGTAGGCGTCGGACTTGAAGCGCACAGTGAGTGTGTTGCCAGTGCTGGAGACCTGCATGGGGCTGGAGGTGGTGGTGCAGAGCTGGGCCAGCTGAGGCGCTGACATGTCAGGGCCTCCATACACCTGTAGGGAGGTCAAAGGTCACAGGGTCAAAGCCCATTACAAACCATCTACAAGAGCTAACCACAAGACTAACCAAAAGACTCAAAATTAAAATGGAATGAATTTTTTAAATTTTTATTTACTGCTCTACGTAATAATAATAAGGCTATAATACAATAAAATGTAAAAATTAAGTTACAAATAGCAAAATTGAACTTCAAAAGATAAATATTTAAGATGAAAGGGCAATTTGAGCAATTTGGAATAATAAAAAAAAAACTTAGAAAATTGAAATATTTAAGAGAAAAATAAAAGGTTATTACATACAGCATTCACATAATTCAATACAATTCCGAAATCAATTTAGCTTTTGTATATAAGCACAACAATAAATAATAAAGCAGTAGCATTTAACAATTTTCTTTTTATCCTCCATAAGAGACAATAGCTCTTCTAGTATGGAAAAATGATGAAAAGCAAAATTATTTTCAGTTTGAAGTTGCTTACAGTCCTACAAGGAGACTGTGGCGGACTGGAGGGAGGGTGGGGGGAGGCTTAATTGGATCCAGGAGAGAGGTGAGTTAGTGGACTGCTTCTTTCCTGGATCCGGTTCCAGCTGCAGCCAGTTGGGACTGATTGCAGCTGGGGCCTTTTTTAACGTGTGTGTGAATGTGAGTGTGGGAGGGACGCGCCAGTGTGAGAGGCTGGCGGCGTGGATGCGGGAGCCGGCGGCGATCGGGAGGATCGAGGGCCGGCAGACCGGAGGAGCGGAGAGCGAGCCAGCAGCAGCCGCGTCTGAGCGGGGGTCCGCGGCTGGAGTGCCGGGACGGAGGCGAGGGCGCGAGCTGCGGGACGGAGTGGGAGAGCGGCGTCTCCCTCCGCGGCGACGACCGACGGAGGTCCCCGGGGGTGCAGTCGGGAGCCGCCTGTAAGAGCTGGTGACAGTCGGGGTTGGGGCGGGATGCCCCTGCAAGCCTGGCAGGCTGGCCGGCTTTGGGGTTCCGCGGCTGACCCGCCGGGGAGGACTGAGGTGCGTCGGCGGAGGGAGACGGCGTTATCAGCTGCCGTCAACGCCGGGGCCGGGTTTATTGAGTGTTGGTGAATAAAACGGCCCTGCTGGCCCATTAACTCTCCCCTGCCTATGTCTCTGTCTGTCAAGGACCCCGGTTATGTGGCACCTTGCCACAGAGACTAATATTCATGATTCGTCATACAGCAGCTTACAGTAGCAAGGCAGTGATTACAATGTCGTTGTTCAGTGGGAGTCTGTTAACATGCAGGCTACCAGGTTATCAGCTATGGTATTACCGTATGTTCAGACAGGAAGTGGAAGCTAGACGGAAAAGGGTGCAGTCTGACTTCAAAAAAGCTGTCTGACAAAAACCTGATATCAACATTTCTCCAATATTGAACTTGGGATGTCACCATCCGTGAAAGTGATATTACCCCAGCTGCTAGCGGAGTCAATACATTCAAAAAGTCATGTAATCATACATCAACGAGCGGATGAATGAATGAATGAATGAATGAATGAATGAATTTTCTCCCAATACTCATCTTCCCTCAGATGAGCACTGAAAATGATTTTACAAGGAAAAGGCCTTGAGAGGAGGAAGAAAGCCAAAGGGAGTCTGAACATGAGGTACCAGATTAAATTCATTCATTTCAGGAGTAGCAATAGCGATATCAGTTATTATCACAATGGAAAGGGAATGCATTGAAATCCATTTTTTAAGCCATGACAGAATCAAGCTGTTCATTTTGTACCCTGGACCCTAGTCACATCCTGCATCAAGCTAATTGGCTTTCACTTTACTTGAAACCTTGCAGAGAGAGGTCCCTATCTCACCTCCAGCACATCATAGTTGCAGTCTTGGTGGTACTCCACGTCAAACTCGTGGATGGTGATGGTAATGCTGCTGCTGGTTGCTGTAGTGATATGCCAAATGCACTCCCTGTTGTCTGGATATCTGTTGGGGTAGCCTGGGCTGTTGAAGGAACCGCTGGGACCAGACAGCTCCCCACCACAACCTGTAAAGGGAGACACCAAGTCAGAGGGTCTGGATTGTAGAGTCAAAATTCTACAAATCTATTTGGGCAAAAAATTCATCACCCAAAGCCATGATTCAATATCTCTAAATATATAGCTGATCCTGTCTGTAAAAGTGTTTAAAACTATTTTTTATGTTTTAAAACTTAAGCTACATACTATCGTTAAAAAACGTGATATCAATCATTGTGTAAGACTAGTTTTTCCAAATGGTGTATCTTATTTTTGGAACAAAAACATACACTGCCACAGTAAGTCAGATGGAAGCCTTAATTCTTCAGTTTAAGTGACAGCTCTACAGACACACAGTCAAGGTAGTAGGAAAGACAGACTAGCTTATCAATTTAGGACTGGGCTAAAAGTTATAAATCCCTGTAACAATGACTTTTTTGTATCAATAATATATTATGAAAGTTTGAAAGTGTATGCAGTAGCACTGCCTGTCATATGATAATAGCAGTCATTTCAGCAACTTCAATGGCATTCTGTGGTTCCCTTTGTAATGGGATATTGGAACAGAATTTTATTTTAGAGAATCACTCCTTTACAGCTCACTTCTCAAAGAAAATTACTGAGAGACGGCTCATAATCATGAGGGCGATACCACTCAGTTGGAGAAATCAAGTGTAGTAACCCAGAACTACAGGGACCAGCTGCATAAAGGTTGACTTGAACCTAAATCCGACTTTTAGACAGACTTGCTTTAGACCACTAAATGTACCTGTTGCCCCAAAATTACTTGATTCTGCACTAAGATATACAGTATACTTGACAATTTAATTTTTTAAATTTAAATTTAAACCATAATTTAAATTTTGGGGACATTTGTGGGCAACATTTAGCAAGCTAGGTCTACTAGTGGTGTGACAAAGTCAGCTGGTTGCATTCTATTGTGTTATAATTGTTAGCATCTTTTATTACAAACATGGTGACATGAATCTTCGTAGTTTGTCAGGGAGTTGTATTGTGGTGTTGCAGGAAATTCTGATCTGAGTCACAACTGAGCACATTTTCCTCTTACCACTCTGGTACCACCACATCTGGAAGCCGGACATGGACACTGTGGAGTCCGTTTTGAACACCACAGTTAGGGAGGAGCTAGTGGTGCTGTTAGCTGGAGGAGGCGTGCTCCCACAGAATGTACCGATCAGAGGAGCTTGCTCGTTAGGCCCGTTATAGAGCTAAGGAAAATAAAAAAAATGAGAATGATATGAGGAGTTGTATACAGGTATAATGTATATAAAATACAGTCACACAAATATACATACTCAAATATATGATAGGTAAACCATATTATTGAATTATGGAAAGATACTGTAGGATACTATGACACAGCAAACCGTCTTGTCTTTAGCCCTAGTCTCTACTCCAAATCACTCTGAGTTGTCAGCTCAGTTAACCTGAACAAACTGTTAGCTAGCTAACTAGCAGGCTTATTTACTAAAGCAACTGATGTTAATATTAACATGAGTATATTAGCCACTAGATACGTTAGCTGGTTTGCTAGACAGCGATGATTAACTGACCGGATACTGTGGTAAGCTAGTTAACAAGCTGACATTAACTATCCATAAAATCAATTAGATGAAATAATCCCAGTTCCCTGTCAGAAACAGCACAGAAATTAACCATGTCTATTAAATTCTGTTAAGACGGGCAAATTGTACATTTAGAAATTCAATCAGCTGTTCGGGGCCACTGTTGCCCAAGAGCAGAGGACCTCCACTATGGCCGCTGTGGCAGACTGGGGGGAGGGTGTGGGTGAGGCGTAGGCTGGATGCAGGAGAGAACTGAGTTGAGCTGATTCTTCACTTAGGTCCTCTCGTCTCCTATCTCACTCACTCTGACGCCCAGACACACACACACACACACAGGTTAAAAGGGCCTGGCTGCAATTGGCCGCAGCCGGTGCTGGATGCAGGAAGAATCAGCTCACTAGCTCAATTCTCTCCTGCATCCAGCCTATGCCTCAGCCTCACCAACACCCTCCCCCAAGTCTGCCACAGCTGCCAAAAGATGTGTGTGTGTGTGTGTGTGCGTGTGCGTGTTTACCTTGACGTAGTCATAGTTACAACTGCTGGAGGTGGACTCCAGCAGGAAGGTGGTGAAGGTGTAGTTGACGGTGTTTCCACTGCTGGCCTGGATGGTCCAGCTGCACAGGGAGTTGGCTGGGTAGCTGTTGGGGAAGTTCAGAGACTCCACCACTCCTCTACGCTGGCCTGAGATCAGCACGCCACGGCACTCTGAACACACACACACAACCAGCCTTCACCATGATACAGTGGCACTGTTCTCTTATTTCTACAGCGCCGATCTGCAGTTATTTGGAGTATATCAGTAACTGAAGAGTTTCATTCCAAAACAATAGCTCCAGCTAACATTGTGTTGAACTACCATCCTAACACCGGTTACCTTGGCAACATGCCAAGAGGACATTTGGCTTCCTTTGATGTGAATTTAGGATTAGTGTATTTGTGTGTGTGTGTGTGTGTGTGCGCGCCAGTGCTTGACTGTGTACATATGCATATACTATGTATGAAGAGGGAGTCCATTCTAGCACCTGCCATGCTTACCTAATGTCAGATGTAAGATCTGATCAAAGCTAAGATTACAATAAGAATTTACATAGATTTACAATGGTCTAACTTTGAATGTGGTGACATCCTCTAACGTGTGAACGTGTGTAGACATCCAGGTAATGGTGCTCTAGGATTTAGGCTGAAATCCAGTGGCATACAGTATATATATACATACTTCATACTACTATAGTGTGTGTATCTGTTTGTCTGTGTGTGCGTGTGCGTGTGCGTGTGTTCGTACTTGTGGTGTAGGAGGCCAGGAAGCCTCCAGTGCTGATGCTGCTGTCAGTGCGAAGTTTAACGTAGAGCTCGCTGCTGGACGAGTTGATGGTGTCAGGGAGCTGGCTACCACACAGCCTGGCCAACTCTGAAGCACTGCTGCTGTTCCCATCATATACCTGGATACACATACGCACACACACACACACACACAAACACGCATGCACGCACACACACCACACATACCAGTGATAGCAACAAGGTGAGCGGAGGCAAAATCAAATCTTGAAATAAGGGAAGTATTTGAATTTGATGACTTTGGTGACCCCTTGAGTCCCTTAGTGGTACT
Source organism: Hoplostethus atlanticus (assembly GCA_034670405.1). Taxonomy (NCBI): domain Eukaryota; kingdom Metazoa; phylum Chordata; class Actinopteri; order Trachichthyiformes; family Trachichthyidae; genus Hoplostethus; species Hoplostethus atlanticus. The sequence goes on along the minus strand of JAXDDX010000377.1, from coordinate 43,279 downwards.
GTTTTACATCTTTGTTGCAAAGATGACTTGCCACTTATGTCCAATTGTTTGGAACTGGAATAAACTGGTGTATGCAAGTTATTTCAGGAGCCAAATTCAATCCATCAGTCAGTCAGTCATCAGACACTTAACTCCTAACAGCAAAGGGCACTTTCCCACTCTTGTATTGAGTGATGCTCACTTGCCCAGTGATACAGTCTCGCTAACTTGTTAATTAATATAAGATAATAATAAATATAATATTTTAGTTACAACTAGATTGAGCTAGCAAAGCACTTTTGAGTAACAGGTGTGGAATGTATTAAGTTTGGCAGAGCTAACAAAACATTTTGGCTAACAAGCTACTATGTTATGATAAGACAGCTAACCTAGCAGAGCGGAGCAATATAGTAGAGTGGATCCATTCTTCTTGACAATATATTGGGTGAATGATGGGTGAATGATGTGGTTTTGCTGATTATTCCAGGGCTGTAGTAATTTATACTACAGCAAACGAGATTTAGATATGCAGAACTGGCAGCGGAGGCAGAACAGCAAAGTTGGAAGGCTCGGATATGGCCTAAGTCTATTTTCGCACTGCTAGGTGAGTTGAATATTCAAGGACGGAGCCTAATACCCCTTTCACACTGGAGCACTGACCCGGGTTATTCTCGGGTCAGGCATTGGTGTGGTTGGGTCAACACGGGTTATCAGACCCGGGTCTGCGACAAAAAGGACTGTTTCAACATCAAACGAATAGAGCAAATTACAACAGAGAATTGGAAAGATTTCAAAATCAGAGAGTTTCTGTTCATCCTGGGATTTGCGTGTAAAAAGTGTATTAAAAAAAAAGTGGTTATGGATGAGAAGAAAGCTGGGGAGCACGCCAAGGTGGCTTACGGGCACCTATACTATATACACAGTGTGAGGTGTACTCACGGCTAGGTAGTCGAAGTAGCAGCTGGAGCTGGCCTCCAGGTGGAAGTCAGAGAAGGAGAGGAGGAGCTGGCTGCCCTGGCTGGCCCTGATGCTCCAGTAACACTCAATGTTCGGGTGGTAGGGCAGGGGGTAATTAGGAGAGGAGAATGCCCCGGATGGGGTGGTCAACGTCCCTCCACAGCCTGGGAGAGAAGACAGGGGGAATACCCTATTGATATATAGTCATGCTTGAATGTTTGTGAACCCCTTGTACAATATAGACATTTTTAAATAAAAATTTGCCTTCTCTTAATAAAGGATCTATATGTACTAATTTCATACATTTTTAGAGGGAATTGTACATGTAGTAACATGGAAATAATTTAAAGGGAATTTGTGCAGATGCAAAAACATGTGAACCTCCTCTTGCATGAGTTAAATCAAGTAGAATCAGGTAAATAATTGGGTATGGCGTTAATCGGTCAAGGGTCAGATCTTTAGGGAGGAGTTTGTGTGTACATCAGTCTGGGGAAGGTTATAAAGTCATATCAAAACGATTCCCGTGTTTACACTGTGTGACAAATAGATAAATAGAATAGAAATGGAGAGCATTTAACACTACAGTGACTCTGCCTAGATGTAGAGCCTCAAGAAAAATATTAAAACTGATAAAAAAAACAACCCAGGAATAACATCCAGAGTCCTACAAGCCTCCATTGCTGCATCTGATGTCATTGTGCATCTATCAGCAATAAGAAGAACACTGAATGGAAATGGGATTCATGCAAGAGTAGGCAGAAGCATCTACTTTGCAAAAAGAACAAAGCTGCCCGTCTTAAGTTTGCCAGAGACCACCTGGACAAACCTGAAAATTTCTTGAAGTCTGTTCTCTGGACAGATGAGTCCAACATGTAACTGTTTGGTCGCAATCATGTCATGAGTCATGGCCTGGTTCTGTTTTTCTTCCTCTGGACCTGGACGACTCGACATCATTAAAAGGAACCAGGAATTCTGCGGGATACCAGAGAATTCTAGAACATAACGTCAGGCCATCAGTCTAAGAGGTAAAGCCGGGCCGAAAGTGACTGCTCCAACAAGATGATGATCGTAAACATTCAAGCAAAGCTACCAAAGAACACAAACTTTTGTGTTTTGGATTGACCAAGTCAAAGTCCTGACCTAAATCCAATTGCGATTGCTGAGTCGACCGAGTTCTATAAGGAGGATTGGGGTGAAAATCCCTCCAGGAAGATGCCAGAGACTAACAATGTCTATAGGTGACTATAGGTGTCCAAGTCATCGCTGCTCAAGGAGGTTCTGATTGGAGGAATTCAAATATTTTTGCCCACAGGGATATCTGAGTTTTTGTTAAATAAACCAGTTTTGTTCTGTAAACAATGAAAGTATATATTTATTTGTGCATGTTCTTTATTATCCTCATTAAGATTTTAAACCATGGTTTTCATGGTTTAACTAGACTATGATGCACGTCCTCTGATTCCTAGGGTAGATATCCATCAGTAGTTTGTTGTTCAAAGCTAAAACAGTTTATGATTGTTTACACTGGAAAAACACAGTAGCACAGGGTTCCAAACTAGCCAGGTTTCATGAGTTTACTCAGCAAAATAACAGGAGTAAATAAATCCACAGCATTGACTCCATACTCCACTGGGACAGAAACTGTCAAAATGAACCATGTGGATTTGTTGATATACATAGACATGGTTGACAGTGTCATGTGCAGCCCCCCACCCACCCCCATACACACACATATACAAACACACACACACTCACCAGTCTGTGTACCATCCCAATGGGCAGTGAAGCCACGGCGCGTGACTGACATGTTGGACCGGAACTTGACCCAGAGACGGTTACTGTGGGATACTAAGACTTGAGGTCTCTGATTGCCACAGAACTTATTAATTAAAGGCGACGTCGCATAACCGCCATCCCTGTAGGAGAGGGTGGACGGTCAAAATGTCAGTGGTCATTTTGAATTCAAAATATATGATCACAAACATTTCCTGGCTCATACACAAGTGGATTCAAATGGCCTGGCTATCAAAAACACAATAATGCAGGGGCCAAAATACACTTTTTGGCACACGTTCAACCCTCTGGAGCCATACGATGAATCTGTCTAACTCTGCTGTCTTTATTGTCTCCTCACCTGATCTCCACATAGTCATAGCTGCAGGAGGGAGGGTAGCCCTCCAGATCAAAGTCAGTGAAGTTGAGCATGATCTGCATGTTGACCTGAACAATGATCTTGAAGACGCACTCTCTGTTGGTGGGGTAGTAGCTGGGGTAGTTGGGTGAGCTGAAGGACCCCGTGGGAGAGGTGAAGGTCACACCACAGTCTGGGGAGAGAAAGGTTAATCTGAGGACATGGACCTGTACCAACTGTGCCCGGATCAAGCTTTGTACAAGATTAAAAGCATCTCTAAAAGGTCACAAGGCTTATAGAGCTGTAAATGAAAGGTAAGATACTACCTTTTTTGTCCACAGGCCACAGAGAATAGTTCCTCCTAATATTCACCAATCATTTTCTATATTAAACCAGCTAACCAGAGTTGTAAATTGAATAGGACCTCCAAATTATGCCAAAATGGATGGTACACATGACAATCTTACACGCCACACCAACAATTTACCAAAATTTGGCTGGTGGCTGGTGGCCCCTGCAGTCCATTCCATAATTATGCAATCATTTGGTTGAAGCCTTCCCTGAAACATTTTCATTTACACACACACACAATACACTACGTACCCCCATTTAATCAGATTTAGCCACAAGTACCCATAAGATTTTAGTTATTGTTGATCTTGTATTGAATTGTAGCACTCTCTACTCTCTAAATACAAATGATAAATAAATAATAGAGGTGAGAGTGAATCCTAGGATTACAATAGTCATATACAATACATTCTGTAATTGGGATCATTTCTAGTGAATTCATTTACAATGAAATTAAACTATTCACCATTTTGCTGGGAACCCCCTGGAACTCCACTGCCCACTGCCCCTGCCCACTGCCCCTGGAACCACTGCCCTTACTGAAGCACTTTCTGAACACCTCTAGATCCCTCAACAACCATTCCCAGTGTAAGGAATTGGGAAAACTAGACACAGAGAGGAAGCCCACTGACTCTACAGAAATAGGTAACTTAAAGTAGTACATTAACCTGAAATGGAATGAATGTGTGGGTGTGAGATGTTCTCATCAAATTATTTTTTCGTTAAAGGAATACACCAACGTTTTGCAAAAGCACTCTTTTAGTCACCATTCTGTGACAAAGGGATTGGTAGTAGTTTCACCTCTGCGTGTTCTGTCTCAAGGCCAATCAATAAATACTGGACACACAGAGGTGAAGTTGATCACAGAACCTATTTGCCAAAAAGCCATATAAAGAGCTGAATGATAATCACTCATACCCTGCCAGTCAACCTCTTTTACATTTCACATTATATAATCTTTTGAATTTTCAAATGTTATTTCAATTTGCCACTGGGTTCATGGCCACATTTTTCATAACTGTTATGATCTCTGTCTGGAAAGGCCAGTGGATTATGGGAATCTAAGAGAAGGGTATATCATTAATTATAATTGTTAATACATTAATTAAATATGAATTAATTCAATGTAATTATAAGTAATATTTTCTTGAGTGATTTTGGAAATCTAACAACGCTGGTTTATACAGAAAGCAGGTCTGGCAAAGTCATGGAGAACTGCCATTGGCTTGCCATTTCCCATGCTAAAAGAAAACTAACACGGTAACAAGGTAAAAACACGGTAACACGGTGGTATTTTTGTTACTCCCAAAGATAACTGGCCAAATGACGTGATGTTACATTGAAATATTTCCAGGGCAGCTACAATGTTTGCGTAGCAGAACATTTTTCACTATTTAAAACATCAACGGCAAATGTCTGGATTTGGTGACAGCGAATAGACCTTAATAGACCATAATGCAATGTAACAACAGCTTGCATCTTTGTGGATCTGTCACTGGTAGGGTGTGAAATACAATACCCTCTTTGATGGCATTTTTGTAATTTGAACAACCAGGCACAGCACACCACAACATTGTTCTCTCTCCACTCTCACTTTTTCTCGACTGGAAAAACATACTCCGCTATCGCTACTGATCTCTCCTCGTACAGGTATACAACAAAGCGAACCCCCTTCTCTGGGGTTGTTGAAAGGGAAACATAGTAAATCACTAACTCAAGTAGAAGTAGATAAAGAAGGCTGAGGAGAAATGGGTGCACCAAAAAAGTAAATTACAACACTTCATCACAAAATCATTAAACACTCAATGTTGTTTCTAACTTGCCTAAAAGGAAACCAGTTAGTGCATTAAATATCACATATTGATATGATATAGAGCATCCAAGAGAGGATTTTTCCTTTAAGATCTCTGTGTCCATAGTATCAGTGTCAGAACTGTATAGCTCGTCTTGAATGTACCTGTGGTGGCATTGATGGAGACATAGCTGGCAGAGAATCCCTCAGTGGAGAGGCTGGAGTCAGACACAAATAGCAGGGTCAGCAGGCTGTCTGTACTGGTGATGGATGGAGGGATGGAACGTCCACAATACCTGCACACACAGAGAATCACAATAACTTTACTCACCAAGACCAATAAATACAGGAATTTGTCTTTCTGGAGCAAAATTGTACAACTGTTACTGATGCAGGGATTAGCAACGGAGAGGGGAATAGCATCTCTTGCTAATGGTAAAGTATTTAAAATGTAGTGCTGTTGGTTTTGAAGTGATTTAGCAATAAACTGAGAAAGTCCAGACACCATTATTTATAGAGCACTTTACAGAGCAGGCAAGATTTAAAGACAGAGTAAAGCACAATTCATCCAAAAATTCAAATGACAGAAAATTGTATGCCAATGAGTAAAGATACGTTATTAGTTGGCTTGATTTGGCAGCTGACGTGTCTTTGGATAATGTGTCCTCGAGGTAGCATGCATATACAGAAAAGGATAGGGCCAAAAATGGATCCCTTCCTATTGCTAATGAAAAAGTGTGCTGTAAAAGGTAAGAGCGAAACCACTTCAAGGTTCAAGGGTTCAAGGTTTTTATTATCATATGCACAAACATTCACAAAAAAGCAAAAGTTGGCAATGAAATTCTTATGCCTCTCTGGCACCGTACGCTAGTGCTAAGAACAAATATAAAAGTACAAAGTACAAAGTTATATAAGTACAAAGTTACAAAAGTTACAAAAGTACAAAAGTTATAAATTATAAAGTGTAGCAGAGTGTAAGGTGTCCTCGAAGTAAAGTGGCCTGGTGTGCGTGGGGGGGGGGGGGGGGGCTCAGGGTGGGTTGTACCACAACAGTGGGCCTGTACCACAGCCCCACTGTTCAAGACAGTCAAGCAAAGATGGCATGGCCAACCCTGTTGATACCTGGGTATTTGAGATATAGCAGAATTAAAATAGCAGTCACCTGGCTAAGAGCAGGCACTGTGTTTAAGATCAGGGGGTGCCAATCCAACTTCTCAACTTCAGCCTCACATTTCTCAGGACCTACTGGTCCCACAATCGTGAATCAAATATATTTATTATCACAAGAGGTTGCTTTATCAGACTGAGCTATTAAAACTGTATCAAGAATGATATTTATTTCTTATATTATGTGTTGTTTGTCAAAAAAAGGGTACTTTTTCACTCTCCGCTGTAACAAAGTGCTCGCGACTTTTTTGTTTGAACCTCCCTGACATGGATGCAAACACACTGACCAGACATATTTTGTGATTTCCTGATAGATAAGAAGGTAAGTGATCTTTCCATATCAAATTTTATACCCTGGTGTGTATATTCTGCATTTTCCAGGACTTTATAATTATGGTGTCAGATTCTCCAAGATACCACAAAACCAGACCCCATTCAGTATCAACCATTACCCTGAAAATTTGATTGTGATACAATTGTAATTTTAAAAATTACACAAGATTTTTTGGTGCGACCAAAAGTTGAACGTGCTGACCTTCCTGCCTTGATCCGACTGGGCAGCCATACACAGCTATGAATGAAAATTGATTTTAGCTGTCTAATATTATGCTTTGGACAAAACACTACTGAGAAATGTGAGTGAAAAGTGAAAGGTTGAGAGGTTTAGGCCTGCTGCAGCCAGCAGCATGCCTGAAGCAACCAGCAGCATGCTGGCTGATGTTACACTGATGGCACCCCCTAATCTTAAATACAGTGAGGTTGTTTAAAACTTTGAGTGACCTAAAGCCAGATTGGAATAAACTTTTCTAATACTTGAGAAGGGTAATTTGGAAATGGGTCTGCAATTGGCTGTGGGATCGAGGAAAAATATCTGCCATGCTGAGTAATGGTATTTTGTACCTGCCAATCTTGGTTCCGGACTGTACTGTGCCATTGTCATAGACCTCCAGGTAGTCAAAGTTGCAGTTGATGTGGTACTCCAGGTTGAAGGAGTCAAAAGACAAGCGGATCAGGTTGCCGGGGGCAACATTAATATACCAGGTACAGTTGGCACCGTGGGGGTAACTGGTGGGGTGACCTGGACTGGAGATGGTGCCCATTGGACTGGTCAGGGTGTCACCGCAGCCTGGTAGAGAGAGAGTTAATTTTGGAGACTGGAAGACATTTGTCACTCTTCTGGCACATCGAAATGTGCAAATGTGTGACCTTTTTCATAATGGCCCAGTTCAACTTGACGCTTTTTAGAAGACAAGGACAAGAAGTCATGGAAAACCCTGTTAATTTCTATCTATAGTAGAATGACACATGGAACACCTCATTGCATGCTATGTCTGACAGTTTTTATGATTTCCAGTGTATAGTAGCCTTATGCCTTTGTTCATTTAAGATCCATAATTTGGAATAATTCATTAAGGGGCCACACTTCAGCATGAAAATAAGTCAATTGTATTATACCAGGTTATATTAGCATGAAACTCTTTACATTGACTTTACAAAAAAGTGTCAAAAAAGTGTCCCAAATTGTTGTATTCTTCAGGTAAAATGACAATCCAACTGTAATGAAGCACAATCATAATGTACTGACCAAGAGTATATCTGAAGACAAAAGCAACCCTGCATCAATCCCTTGGCATGATCAGATCAAAAAAGATGATGAGAAGGGGATATGCTTTCATTACTATTACTATATACATTACTTTAAAATTTAACAAATTTTGTAATTTTGTATTTTGTACGTACAGATTATTTAGAAATAGGCTGAGAATTATTAAATACAGTGAATCTCCCACTTAACAAAGGAAGAATATGAGTTTTCCAAATCCCTGGGATTAGATTCAAGGGTCAGATAGTAGATAGTAGATAGTAGATAAACCTCTGCTGAGGTTTAGCTATGATGCTGTCTGCCATTTACAGAAAACCAGGGCGGAGGTGATCTGGACCAGGAGTCGTTTTTAGGGTCCAAAGGATACAAAGTACTTATTAAAACAGATCAACATTTCAGTCTTACTATGTACAGCAGTAGAATCCTTGAACACAAAAGAGAGTAATTGAGGGTGTTATAATTTGCAGACAATTATTTAATGGCTTTCCAAAATTTTGTGGGGGTCATTTAGATTATCTGTGGTGACAGCCAGGTAAAATTCTGACTTGGCCTTCTTGATAACAGAAGTACATTTGTTTTCTAACTTTCCTAAAAGGAAACCAGTCAATGTCTGGAGTTCTTGTTGAACTTGTATTACTCTTACCCTCCATGGCAGAGTCGTAGGCTGCAGTGAAGCCATGGTTGCTGACAGAGGAGTCAGTTTTGAAGCGAATATACATGGATCTCTGGGTGGACTGGAGCCTGGCTGGCATCTGGGTGCCACAGAACGTCCCCAGCAGAGGAGAGCTGGATGTGGAGCCATCTCTGACCTAGAGGAGGGTGAGACAGATGAGAGGAAATAATGATAAATATGACATTATTATGTAGGCTAAGAGCTGTCTGTAGTGTGTTCCACCAAAACTGACTTATAGTACATTTGATAATATTTCTTTTCACATTTTCTGAGTGTTATTTAAAAAAAGATGCAATCCTACAACAAATTGCATTGCCTTTAAAGTGCTACTTCCCAGAGATCACTGGTCAATCAAACAGTGTGTCTAGTACTGCTCATGCTAACTACTCAGTTCTTCTTTTATTTATAAACTATCATTTCCAGTGTGCCAGAGGATTTTTCCTGGGAAAGGAGAATGTTATCTACACTGGCTGCCAGTTGATTTTAGAATTGATTTCAAGATTTTACTCATTACTTTTAAAGCAATAAATGGTTCAGCCTGGTTCAGAGTATATTTTACAGATTTTATCTCCCTATGTTTAAGAGCACAGTCCAGTGACAAATCTCTAGCTGTATATAGATCCATAATATCCAGACTAAAATTCGAAAAGTGACCAAACATTTTCAGTTAGGGCTCCTAAACTCTGCCTGAGGAGATAAGAGCTGCTAAATCTGTGGCTTCTCTGACCCTATTGAAAACTCATTTTTATAAATCTGCTTTTACTTACTTTAATTTGCACTATTTGCATATTACGTGATGTACTTTCTGATGCATTTCATTTTCATTTCATTTCATTTTGTGTTGGTAACTCTTATATTATAAACTTGTATTTTTTGTTATGTTTTAATGTAAAGCACTTTGTAACCTTGTTTTGATGTGATTAACGATTATTTTGTACTGCATTTGCTAGGAAAGTAAACAAGAGAATCTCAAAATGTCTTTTTTCTTTTTTGTATTTTATATTGTTAACTTTCATTGACTATTTTTATATCTTGACTCTGTAATAAAGGGTGAAATTAGATGTTTTTGTATTTGTAAGATTTCCTCTGTCAACTTGAGGCCATGGGTTTTGCCAAAACCAGAACCCCTAGCTTTGAAGGCTTCCGAAAAAAAATATCAAGCCCTTACAGTTTGAAAATGATTAGTGATTTGGGATCTTTTCTGTTTAATCATGTAACCCTTCTCTGCATGTACCTCCACAAAGTCGTAGCGACATGAGCCTCCCTCAATGTCAAAGGAGAGGAAATTTAGGGTGACCACGTAGCCCTCTGGCTGGTTGAGAACCCACACACACTCCTTGTTGTGGGGGTAGGCATTGGGGTGGTAAGGTGAGCGGATCTGCCCCGTCCCAGAGAAAGTACCTCCACAACCTTCGGAGAAGTAGGGAGTATGGTTAGACTGTGGCTGGATGGGATTCCCAGCCATTAGACTGTATGGATTCAAATCTTAGCCTGCGTCACTATGGGATCAAATCCCAACTAATGCTTTACTGTTCCTCTTCCCTCTACTATGTTTTCTGTCTAACATCACTGTGTCCAATTTGAAACAAAACACCTTAAAAAACAATCCTCATACTGTAAATTAAAGAAATAATAATAAAGAAAATTAACAATATCTAATATAGCCGCTGATATTTATTTCATTGGCATCGTTGTTCATCAACGTAATTAAATATCAATAATAATACAACAAATATATACAACAGATATTTATAATGTTTGGAAATAGAACTCTTCAAATGTGTAAAAAAAACTTTTTAAAAAGTATAATGCAATCTAGTGAGTGAATGTGTGTGTGTGTGTGTGTGTGTGTGTGGGGGGGGGTTCTCACCGACATTGTAGACGGCCCTGAAGCCAGCCCGACTGACTGAGCTGTCTGACTTGAAGCGAATCCAGAGGGTGTTGGAGGAGGAGAGGATGGGAGCCGGCAGGGAGCTCCCACAGTACCTCCCTATCAGAGGATCTGTCTCCATATTGCCATCACGAACCTGGGGGCGGGGCAGGAGAAGGAAGAGGAGAAGGAGTAAGAAGATGAAGAGGAGTGGGAGGAAGAGGAGGGAGGAGGATGGAGGAGGAAAATGAGAAGGAGGAGCAAGAGGAGGGGCAGTAAGAGGAGTTACAGGATGACGAGGAGCAGTAAGGAGGTGAGGCAGGACGAGAAGGAGGAGGAGGAGTGGGCGGAGCAGGAGGACGACGGCGAGAACAATGTGGAAGAAGAAAGGAGAAAATATGCGTAAATGAAGAGGTTGTAAAGGAGAAGAACAAGGACGAAAATGGCATGGGATATAAGGGAAGGAAGGAGGAGATGGAGGAAGGTGTAGATGAGAACAGAGGGGGGCAGGAGAATGATGTGAGAGAGGTGGGAATAGATGCAGATATTACAGCTATATACAGATATTCTCTCACTGTTTGGGGTTTTGTTCCATTCTCAAAAAAACAGTGACCCTTCAGCTGCCAGCCTTCAGTCAGTATTGGGGATCAAACAACCTTTGGTCTTTAGTCAGACTCTCTACCAGCAGATCAATATTATTATATTCTTGAGAAAAGTGTTAACACAAAAGCAACACAATAGTCATGAAATGTGCAGGACTGGATTTTGTTCTTACTTCAGGTCCAATAATGAATGCCAATCATTCTTAGACTGGATGTTTAGTGAAGGTAAAGACTTCTATCACAGATACAGAAAGCATTGCTGATTCAAAAATCTCACCAAAGAAGTGTGTGCTCCCCACACAAAGTCATATTAGTAATATCATTTTTTTTAAATTTCGACCAGTGGCCGATCGACCAGTGCATTCTTAATTGTTTTCCATCTCGCATTAAGCCTACAAAGAGTTCTACAGTCTAGAATGATATAATTCCATGATTTAAACATTCTATAATAATAACATATATAATTCTAGACTTGCTCTTGATCATAAGAGAATTATAAATTCCTCCTGACTTTTGTTAGTACCAAAGATAGTAAGACAAATAATGCTGAATGTGCTGGTGATACTAATTGTTCATAAGCACAGTTTAAATGAAATTTGTTAGTATGTGTGATTCATAAATGAGGCCCGGTCTTCCTACCTCCACGTAGTCAAAGGTGCAGCTGCCGTGGTTCTCCAGGGCCATGTGGGTGAAGTTGAGGGCCACCACCTCGCCGGCTGGCAGCCGGACCAGGTAGATACACTGTCTGTTATGAGCATAGTCGTTGGGCCAGTTGGGGGAGATGAGGATGCCCTCACTGTCAGTGTAGGTACCACCACAGCCAGGGTCAGCTAGGACACAGTAACACATCAAGGTTAGGTGTTCCATTCTCTGTGTGGCTCAATGGGTAGAGCAAGGCCAGGGTTAGGGGTTCCAAGCCCACTGTTTCGACCCATGCTGAAAATGTAGGCACTCATAGTACTAAAGTGTCCTTCAATTCTGTTTAAAGAAACTCATGGTGATGTTGTGTGTGTACTGTATGTTATAATGTCTTACATGGTGAGGTGGTGTATGTGATATGGAAGCCTCGGTCGGAGACACTGAAGTCGGAGTGGAAGTGGATCCAGGCAGCTGGGCCAGTGGTTCGTAGTGGGGGCGGTGATGCAGTACTGCAGTACTTCCCTAGAACAGCGTCTTCCGGTAGAAGGCCGTCACGGATCTACAACATGCAATCACACAAGACACCACTCCGATGGCACAGGTTCTGATTTCTGACCTCCATGAGGTATGTGCCACCCGACTAATCGCAACCAAATCTGACCAGTTTGTACACTATATGGCCACAAGTCAGTGGACACCCCTACTAATTATTGAGTTCAGGTGTTTCAGCCACACCCATTGCTAACAGCCATAGCCATGAAATCTCCATATACAAACATTTAGAATTTAGAATGGGTCGTAAAGAGCTCAGTGACTTTAAACATGGCACTGTCATAGGATGCCACCTTTGCCACTCAGTTCGTGAAATTTCTGCCCTACTAGATGTGCCCCGGTCAACTGTAAGTGCTATTACTGTGAAGTGGAAGCGCCTACGCGCAACAACAGCTCAGCCACGAAGTGGTAGACCACGCAATCTCACAGCGGGGCCAACGAGTGCTGAAGCGCGTAGTGCGTAAAAATTCCCAATCATCTGTTGCAGCACTCACTACAGAGTTCCAAACTGCCTCTGGAAGCAATATCAGCACAAGAACTGTGCGTCGAGAGCTTCATGAAATGGGTTTCCATGGCCGAGCAGCTGCATGCAAGCCTCACATCACCATGCGCAATGCCAAGCATTCGGCTGGAGTGGTGTAAAGCACGCCGCAACTGGACTCTGGAGCAGTGGAAACGTGTTCTTTGGAGTGATGAATCACGCTTCACTATCTGGCAGTCTGATGGACGAATCTGGGTTTGGCGGATGCCAGGAGAACGCTACCTACCGGAATGCATAGTGCCTACTGTGAAGTTTGGTGGAGGAGGGATAATGGTCTGGGGCTGTTTTTCAGGGTTTGGGCTTGGCCCCTTAATCTTAATGCTACAGGATACGAAGACATTTTAGCGAATTGGGCACTTCCAACTTTGTGGCAACAGTTTGGGGAAGGCCCTTTGTTGTTCCAGTATGACTGTGCCCCTGTGCACAAAGCGAATCCATAAATACATGGTTAGATGAGTTTGGTGTGGAGGAACTCGATTGGCCTGCACAGAGCCCTGACCTCAACCCCATTGAACACCTTTGGGAGGAATTAAAACACCGATTGCAAGCCAGGCCTTCTCATCCAACATCACTGCCTGACACAGACACACTCCAAAAGCTTGTGGAAAGCCTTCCCAGAAGAGTTATAGCCGCAAAGGGGGGTCCAACTCCATATTAATGCCCATGGTTTTAGAATGGGATGTCCAGCCAGCTCATATAGGTGTGATGGTCAGGTGTCCACTGACTTTTGGCCATATAATGTATGTTGATTGTGTAAACCAAACAAATGCGTAACCTCCTACAGTAACCTTCTCAAAGCACTATAACAAGGAGACACCAGGTGGTGTTACATAGGCGAATGTTTCAAATTAGGTTAAACCAATGTGGGGTTTTGAAAGCTGATACTGACAACAATATTACAATATTTTTAGACTGAAGATGGTGATACCTTATATTTTGTGCCAATATTCAATAACTTTAAATATGACCATTGTTTAACCCCCCAGAATTGTATTCTTTATTATTTTATTCCAGCAGCATTTAGACCAAAATTCTCCACTGAAATGCAGGGCAATAATAATATTAATAACTTTATCGGGGGGTGTCTGATATGGCAGATTTACATTTAAAATTAGTTATTGAGAAATCAAGTGTTCAGATGGCTGCAGAAGGTTAACCACCAAAATTCACTAATTAATTTCTAAATGTTAGGATAGGATATTGAGATATATGACAGCAATGCCCACCTCCAGGAAGTCGTAGTTACAGTCAGAGTGGTGCTCCAGGCTAAGGGTGCCAAAGGCAAAGGTGATGAGCAGGCCAGGCGCCACTGTAACTGTCCAATAGCAGTCCCGGTTGGGTGGGTAGTTGCCAGGGTAACCAGGGGAGTTGATGTTGCCGTGGGAGGCAGTTAGTTCGTCTCCACACACTTAGTGGATGGTGGGAAGGGAGCAGGATAAACAGCAGAGCCAGTTCATGTTAATAGCAGACTGGAGTTGTAGTTCTACAAACATTTCTTGGAGGCAACAATAATCCCCATGAGAAACCTCAATGGGTGGAGCCATCTTGTGTTTCAGAGCACAAGACAGCTAACAAGCTAATCTACTAAATATGGCTAGATTGCATTTTTTCAGTTAGCAGCAGAGCACTAGGCTTCATAATATTAGCTACCTCTCTCTTACCCATTGCCTTTTTCACTGGGCTTAAGTCTAACGTAAATTAGGTTTGTTTGCTCTGCCCTTTGAGGTTTATCTCAACCAATGGGATTATTCTGCCTCAGTCTGCACATTCATATTTGAAACAGACTGATTTAGGTACTGGAGACTGAATGGAACCAACACAATGCTGTTCATCTGCATCCAGACTCACTAAAGCAAACACTCAAAAGAGATGTGAAAATTCAAAATGATCAGAACACACACACACAGACACACAGACAAAACACACCCCTACCTGGGTCCTGAGACTGCCAGGTGATGGTGAAGCCGCCAGCACTGACAGAGTGGTCAGAGCGGAACCAGAAGTACAGGGCATTGTGGGAGCTGTAGAGCTCTTGCGGGTTGTTACGGCCGCAGTATTTTCCAATCATGTAAGCAGAGGCGCTGTCGCCATCGTGGATCTGGAGGAAGTCAAAGTTGCAGTTGGTGCTGCTCTCCAGGTTGAAGTATGGGAAAGTAATGCGGATGATCTGGAGGAGAAAACAGAGGATTTAGAGGATTCCTATTATCCTGCTACATCAGAACACTGACATAAGGTATATAATAATAAATAATGCTAATGATGTTAATAATGCTAATAATTGTATTATTATATTATCATTATTATTATTGTACCCCTACTATTATTACTAGTACTACAACTGTTACTACTACTACATTATTATTTTTATTATTACTAATATTTTTATTATTATCATTACTATAATCATAATAATCATAACAATACCCTTCTTAACAGTATAACTTGCTATAAAATGAAGCAATCAAACATGAATCATCTTAATAAATCTGACTCCACAGAACAGAAAGAGCACAATACTAACAGTAATATTAATCTTTAATATGCAAACTTTCAGACGAGACACCATCCTTCAGCAAGCTACTAAACTGGAAAACTGCTTGGCGTCAACAGGTGAATGTAACTGAATAATTTCAGAAATGTACTATTTCATGAGTTTTTTATCAGATTTTATCATGCAAGGAAAAACATCTGATGATGTCAGTATGTTCAAATTTTTCTGTAGGGAGCGATGATAATGTGTTTCAAGACTTCTTAGCTCTGTTTAGACTAAAAGGTGAGGGATGATACACAGGAAATATCCACTTTGGAAAGCAAGGTACCCAAGGTGGCTTAAATTACCTAAATGACTAAATGTATGATTGCAAGCTAACTTTACATTATGGCCAGCAATCATTTAGTAAGAGCAGAGTGACTGACCTTGTTTGGGTCGACACGGACCACCCAGGCACAGCTGACTTGGTGGTCGTATTCGTCATGACCTGGGGTGTTGGGATAACTGAAGGAACCAGCAGGACCGGTCAGGTAGCCACCACACACTGAAACACACACACACACACACACACACACACACACACATACAGTAAGACCTGAAGACATCACAGTCGTCTAGGATGATTTTTTTAAGGCCCAGTTGTCGTCCTATCAGTCCCTCCACCTCCTCCCAGTCTCTCTCCTCCTCTTTCCAGTCCCTCCTCCTCCTCACATTCCCATCCCCTTCTCCAAGTCCTTCTACCTCCTCCGAGTCCTTCCTCCAAGTCCCTACACCTCATTCCAGACTCTCCTGTGCATCTCCCAGTCCCTCCACCTCCTTCCAGTCCTTCTACCTCCTCCCAGTCCATCTCCCAGTCCCTCTGCCAGTCCCTCCACCTCCTTCCAGTCCTTCTACCTCCTCCCAGTCCATCTCCCAGTCCCTCTCCCAGTCCTTCTACCTCCTCCCAGTCCATCTCCCAGTCCTTCTCACCGGTCCCTCCACTTCCTCCCAGTCCTTCTACCTCCTCCCAGTCCTTCCTCCAAGTCCCTCCACCTCATTCCAGCCCCTCCTGTCCATCTCCCAATCCCTCCACCTCCTCCCAGTCCTTCTACCTCCTCCCAATCCTTCCTCCCAGTACCTTGCTGTGGGGTCTGGCAGACTGGGCCAGTCCACTGAGCTGTGCAGGTGCAGGTGAATCCGTTGGGTTGGTCGATGCATGTTCCTCCATTCTGACAAGGGCTGCTGGAGCATTCATTGATATTCTGGTCACAGTTGACTCCTTCCCAGCCAGAGTTACAATTACAGACATAGCCAGGAGCTGAGCTGGTGGCCTGTGATTGGTATGTAGAGGTTAGCATTGGTGCAATGGTTAGGTGTTCATGCATTTGTTGTAATCTAGGGCTTTGATTCCTTGGGCTTCACTCACAAACAAAATGAGCAGCTTTCAGATTTTCTTTGAGATAATTCAATGTATCACATATACACATGCATGTACATGCACACACACTCACCACACACTGTCCATTGACACAGGGGTTGTTGGTCTGACAGATGTTGCTGGTCTGGGTGCAGCCAGCAGGGCCGTAGCCATTGCCTATGTAGCCTGGAGGACAGGTACATACAGGAAGGCTGGAGCCTGTGGTGGTGGTGAGAGGGGGACATAACATTAAATTCAATCAAATGACCTGTTTTACTCAAGACTTTTTAAGGTTACTTCTAATTTACTGGGTAGCGTACAGTAAGGAGAGATACAGGAGTGTCAGGGGAGAGAACAATGGGGAATTTCATGCAATAATAGTCAAGAGACCAAGGTTGTGTTCACACCAAGCATGTTTGGAGCAGTTTATTTGAACTCTGAAGTCCTCTCTTGGTTTGTTGGCCAGGTGAGAACAATGCCATTTGAACTCAGTTGGCACCAAATAACTGCACTGAGATGTATGTGTGTCAAAATGTGTGTGTTTGTCCCTGAACAACAGTCTTGTCGCTCTCCAAGGCTCTCAATGTCTGGAATATTTCTCCATAGCAGCCAAAATGAATTCAAATTTTGAATATATTAACATCAGGAATGGAGATCATCCAGGGGACTGAAATGTTATCAAAATGTGCATGAAAAACCCATGGAGATTCATGAAATCACTGTTTTTTACATAGATGAATACAAACAAAAACCCCAAGTGGCTAATACATAGGCTAATAAGTCCAAACAAACAACTGGGTTAGCCCATAAAATGTAATAGGCTAAACTAGCCTACATTTCCTACATCCAAAGCTCAGTGTGCTGCAGTGGGCAATTCACTTCAGCCCAAAAGTAATGTTGAATTCAACAGATTGACAAAATGCCACATTGATGATATCCAAAAGCTCATGCAGTAGCTTACAATAGCATAGCAGAGACGAAAACCTAGCCCATTCAAAAATGCATTTTTTAACATGAAATCTAAATGTTTGTAACTTTATAATAATTATAATAATTACATGCCTAATCGGGAGCACCCAACTTTGACGAGCAGTGAAATTAATATAAGTTAATATCATGTTAAGAAAAGTTTCTAACTGTACACTATAATAAAACTGTTCATATAATATCAGTGTCTTGTCTACAGCCTACACACAAAGATTTGACAAAGACACAAAAATTTTGACGCCCACCCTGCTGCCATGAGCTCTAACCTGGCATGATGACAGGTTACCAAAACTGTCCAATAAACAAGCTACTTGTGAGTACATGTGACTTTTGTTGCTTATTATTGGGCAGTGTGAACCTAAACAAACCAAATACAAAAATGCAACAAAAGAAACTTTTCCACTATGGTAAGGACCAAAGAAAATGTAACCGTGCGATTGCACCCTGAAGCTGAAATGCTGGACTCAAACTCACTACATCGCAAGTCCATTGTATGTACCAGAGCCCACAGGTTTTGCCTTGTGGAAAAAGGGGTAGAACTGGGTAAAACTGTTTGTTGCTTTCTTAAATCTTTCGCTTTCAACAAAAAAAAACACTTGTTTCAAGAACTTTCTTCGCTCTCTTCATTGTCATATTTATTTTTTCACTTGTTACAAAGCAATTTACAGCCTGAATACACCATTAAATTAATTAATCTTGTGACAGGCGGTACAGCTTCCTATGTCAGGTGATGTCATCATGCAGTGACGATTGATTCTCTTTAAACCAGATGGAACTGGTCCTAGTACAGATGGTGGAGGCAAAAAAGAGCCATCTATCTGCACTGCCACCGAACAGAAGACAGTAATAAAACAGACAGAAGATAATGATGGTGTGTGTGTGTGTGTGTGTGTGTACCGAGGCTTGAGGTACAGGTAGCCAGCGGGTAACAGCCTCCATTGTTGGTAGCACAGATGTTGGCCTGGGTGCACCTTCTCCCGTCTCCCTCATAACCTACAGATAAACAAAATGAGACAGATTGTAGCTTTCTGTTTGGTTGTTGGCTGGTTTTACTGGTCACATTGTGTCTTTCTAATTTAACCGTTGACTGGTTTTACTGGTCAGATTGTGGCTTTCTGTTTTGGTTGTGGGCTGGTTTTTCGCTACTGATTCAGAGTGGGTGGATCGGCAGCTTGCCAGTGGGAGGCCCGGCTTAAAAGAAAACACAAACCCCATTTAGCCAGTACATCACCAACTAACAAGGAACCCTTAAACAAACCACCATGGTACATCATATGCAGGATGTTATGTCGTCATGGTGGCGTGTGTGTGTCTGAATGTCATGTGTAGACACATTCTTGTGAACACAATAAATTAAGAACAATGCATGATAGAAGCACTGATTTTCTACTATAACTCCTTAATGCTTTAAGATACAGAGTTCATATAAAGACCACCAATATGTTATGTGAAGATACGTATGTTGACAAAGAAATATTTGCTAATTGATGCATTAATTAACTTAATCAAGTGCCTCTTGTTATGCTTTGGCAGAACTTTGTGAAGGTGAAATTCTGACTGATTGACTGACAGAATGACCACACTTAATTACGGCAGTACACTTGGACCTTGCCGGTGTCCGGCTGTTATGTGACCAGGAACAGGCACCCTCATTCAGCTCTGCCAGTAGGCATCAATGTAGAATTAGAGAGGAGGAGAAACAACACTGACTGGCATTGGCCTGTGTCTCAGAATGTGGTTTGGGGACCAGGAAAGAAGGGTACCTTACTCTTATGTTGTGTCCCTATTCCCCTAGATGGGGTCGTAACAGTTGGATTCAAACCCATGACATGGTTTTCTCCCTGGTTTGTACCTGGAGGGCAGGGCCCACAGTGGAAGGAGCCCATGGTGTTGAGGCATTGCACCATGGGAGTGGTGGAGCAGCCGCCATTATTGGTTGAACATTCATCCACATCCTGACAGCTGTAGCCATTGCCTTGCCAACCTGAGGAAGAATATTTTTGAACCAAAGGCCTGGTTATTATGACACCACATTCAAACACACACACACACACACACACACACACATACACACAGGCAGACATACATACACACACTTAACACACACATGTGATGTGTTTAGTTAGAGGAGTCAAGAGAAACAGTAACTGCCTTAGTTAAAGTTAATGACAACCTTCTCCTTGCTGCTAATGACTGCTCTATTTTAATTCTTTAATATCTTAGCGCAGCATTTTAATCTGTTGACCATACTATTTGACTTGAATGCCTTGAAAGCTGGGTTGGATCACCGGCATCCCTCTTATATGGTTCCAATCATACCTGTCCAACAGAACTTTCTCTGTTGTGGTAGAGAATGCCTCATCTTCCTCAGCTCATCTTTCACGTGGTGTCCCCCAGGGATCAGTTCTTGGATCAGTTCTCTTGCTGTTTTCACTGTATATGCTTCCTCTTCGTCATATTATTTGCAAACACAGTATTTCTTTCCATTGGTATGCAGATGAACCCCAAATATACGTTTGGATAAAATCTTGTGATTCCGACAGCTTAAACCACCTATCAAGTGCTGTCCCAAAATTTCCTGCAGTTAAATGAAAATACATTTGATATTGTTCTGGTCCACCTGATTCCATCAGGCTGCTCCAGGGTTGTCTCGGTGGTTTGTCCCCCTATGCAAAGCCTGCTGCTAGAAATCTGGGTGTAATGTGTAATTCCAACCTCTGATTTGAGAACCAAATTTAGAGTCCTTCAAGTAAAAAACGTTTCCAAAATTAGGTATTTTTATTCTTTGCTGACCTTGAGAATGTTATCCATGCCTTAATCTCTTCTTGTCTAGATTACTGTAACTCCCTTGTGGGTACCAGAGTTGGAATATCAACTAAGAAACAGCGCTGACATTCTTTATCAGAATGAATAGACAGATACATTTCAAGGGAAGCTAGTTTCCTTAAATTTTCAAATCTAAACTCAAAACTCGACACAATCTTGTTACATTAGCTTATACTCTAGGTATTGGCAGATGGATACCAGCCTATGGTGACTAGACTAACAAGACCTGTGGATATGAACTGATGTCAATATAAAGTAAATCTTAAATCAGCCAATATAATATCAGTGTCCAGTCTATCTGTCTGGATGATGACTATATCAGTTGAGTGTTACCTGCAGGACAGGAACCACAGTAGAAGGATCCTTGGGTGTTGTAACAGGGAACAGAAGGGTTCGTGGAACAAGGCTTGTTGGGTAGGTTACACTCATTGACATCGGCCACACAGGACGGGGTCTCAGCCGGAGCCTCCCACCCACTCTCACAAATACACCGGTAGGTAGGCTGGTTATGGAGAAAATATAGAATGTGTCACATTATGTAAATTGGGGAGTACTATGGAGTATGGTCAACCAGAAGAGAAAGACCCACTGACCGTGAAAATGAATGAAAAAAGTCAACAGAGGCATAAATTGCTGCATTTGTTTCCAATGGGGTGTGCTCAATTGCGCACCGCAGTGGGGAAATGTTAAACTTTTAAAAATTCTAAAGTTAAACTAATTCACCAGATTGGATTAAACTCATCATTGGTGTCTTTTTTTGCTATGAACACAGCAATTAAATACTGGGTTATAGTTGGACATTACAAACAAATTGCAGTGGCGCCATCATGTGGCAATAATGTTCAACAACAGCACAAACACAGATCTTTTTTTCCTCTCTCCCACAAGTATTGTGGGATTTCAAAAGAAAAGCTCTGTGTCTATGTGTAACAACGAAATTGTATAAAGTCAGTATGCTACATGACTGTACCATTTATAACCATGAGAGAGGTGGTCTGTACAACTGAAAATGTACTGGGGAAATTATTTTTTAACTGAGGCTGCTTGTTACCTTCCTCTTCTACGGTGGATTTCTCCCTGTATAATTGTTTAAAGTCGGTACAAAAGGGTGGGTCTAGAAAGAAGCCTGTGCTCTTTGATTCTGAGGGGCTGACACCAAAACCTGACATTTACCTTTGATGTTTTAGATCGCTCAAAATGTGTCAAGAATTTTCTTGAAACAAGCAGCAAAATCTTTATATAAAGCAGTTTATTCTGCTTGCTTTCAAGATAACGTCACTTGATTGATGAACATTCATCAAAGCTGCACTGAGAACAGGTGAAATTATCTCAGCACAATGGCAGATGCTCCCCTTATTTTAACAAAAAAGAAATTATAATTTTTAAATTTTTTGAAAAAATGTTTAATACAGGATTAAATTACTTGTTAATATGCAAATTAATTTCCCAGTGTTAATAAATGTTGATTTTTTTGGTGATAATTATATGATAGATGTGACTGGTTACCTGTCCAGGTATGACCCGGTCTGCATCGATACACATGCCATGTACACACAGGTCCTGAACTCCACTCCTGCAGTCATCGTAACGCACTGTACAGAGAGAGCCGGTCCACTCTGGAGAACAGCTACAACTGCTCAGAAACACACAAGTGACTATGATCAAGGATGGAAAAATCATGCCCACATGCACCAATTGCAATCAAAATTCATAGTTTGAATAATAGTTGTGCCTTGAGCATGTGTGCCAAATA
Source organism: Hoplostethus atlanticus (assembly GCA_034670405.1). Taxonomy (NCBI): domain Eukaryota; kingdom Metazoa; phylum Chordata; class Actinopteri; order Trachichthyiformes; family Trachichthyidae; genus Hoplostethus; species Hoplostethus atlanticus. The sequence continues at coordinate 20,969 of JAXDDX010000377.1, read as the reverse complement.
TCATTTTGATTGAACAGACAATGAGATACACATTTTGGCATTTGTGGTGCTCCCAATTGGTAAATTTTAAAATATTTTTGTAGACAGTTTTGTATTGACAATATGAACCAAGTTATGACACACAGTAAATGAGTTATGGCCAGTTTATGTGATAGGACAAACTTCATTGACTAATATCAGTCAAACTATGTAAGATGCAAAACAATGGGCCTCATTCACGAAACGTGCGTACGATCAGATTTGATCGTAAAGCGTTCGTATGAACGTTTTTACAAAGATAGTCTGATTCATCATTTTGTTCGTATCTGAATTTGTTCGTTGGTACGATCAAATCCTACATGTTTGGAAACATGCAGGAATTTGTTTGTGTGTTTGAAAACATGCAGGAAGGCTCTTAGAACGGCTTATTCTTTATGAAAAATCAGTTACAGTAGTGCCAAACCTCATTAACAACAAGATGTTTCAGTGGCCTTGTAGAAAAAAAAGACCTAATAGGCTGAAATGGCGTATTTGCCGAACTGTCCTCATTCATAACAACACAAGATTATCAACTTGTAATGGGTTGATCACATGGACTGGACACCTTACAAATACTAACTACAGATGCAGCCTGGATTTGATCTGTGCCAACTGGACACCCGACAGTGAGGTCTCTCCTATTATTAATTGATCCTCTGATCCATGTCGGATAGCAGCTCAGTGCACTGCCGTCCTCCTGTGGCTGATAATATGAGTCTACTTCTCCTTATACTTTTTTGCCATCTAGTTTCATGTCGAAACCATTTCTTATTTTTACCTCAACAACGGTGTGTTTCTGCTGAAACAGCATTGACAGCATTAATAATTTCCTGCCAAGCTTTACTTTTATCAGTTCTTGTGACTCCACTGCTTATGTTTTTTTCTCATGCACGCATGCCCGCAACACTTCAATTTCGGACTCCGCCAAGTTCCTCTTTTCCCTCTTTTTTCCATGGTTAATAAATAATAATAACCAGTATAAGTATTGTGGGTGATGCTTACGTGAAGGATCCAGGAGTGTTGACACAGGTCGCTCCATTCTGACAACCCTGAGCCGTCCCTGAATACACCTGACACTCATTCACATCTGTGGCACAGTTAGCACCCTGATATACAAACAAACACACAGCGAGTGAGAGAGGAATGGGAGAAACACAGAAAAGTTGGTTTAGAATCAGCCTATTTTGATTAAGAAGATGAAACTTTAATAAGATGATCCCTATGGGGAAATTGGGTCAATGCAGCAATAGGATACAGCAAAGAAAATACGATATCAATAAGAATAGAGCAACAACCAACAATTTCAAGACTAGAACATGATAAGTAGATGTACTGTATAAATTGAAATTATGGGAAAAAGAGTGGATTACAACAGTATGAGGGTGTGCAAGATAACAGCAGTAGAACTTACTGAGACAAAGAAAAAAATGAATGCAGAATATGTACAATATACCAGAATATGAATCTGCACTACGAAGCAGGTGGGAACGTTAGGTAATTGGTTGGTGGGTAGCACCAAACTGACCAGATTTCTCTCCTGTATTTGTGTGCCACACACAGTCCTCCCTAAAGATCTGACCTTTGACCATTTATTATCTTCAAACTATTTTAATTTTACTACATGTACAACATATGAACTTGGTAAATATAGATGCTTTATTTAATTTAATAAAAGGCTGACTTTGATTTATCCAAGGATTGGATTGTAAAAACTCAAAATTCCTATAATTGCACAAGGCATTTGTGTTTGTATTATTTATTGTTGTGAAGCACTTTGTGAACTTTGTTTCTGAAAAGGGCTATACAAATAAAGTTATTATTATTATGTGTGACTGTATGTCCACATTAGAAAACAGTGCAGCAATTCTAGCCTCCAACAGTGGTTACTACAGTATGTTACTGTATGTTCCAATGTGTTAATGTGTATTATTTTGTGTTAGTGTATTACAGTGAGTTAGCATTGTTCTAATGTGTTAGTGTGTGCTACAGTGTGTTATAGTGTGTTGTTCTGTGTAACTGTGTTTCAGTGTGTTCTACCGTGTGCGTGTGTTCCTCCTTGCAATGTGTTACACTGTGTTACTGTGTGTTACACTGTGTGTTACTGTGTGTATTACCATATGTTGGTATGTGTTAGGGTGTGTTACAGTGTATTAATGCATGTTACAGTGTGTGTTACTCACAGCCCAATTACTGGGACAGACACAGTGATAGGTGTCCAGCAGGTTCAGACATTTTGCTCCATTCTGACAGGGATTACTGGTGCAAGACCTCCTCTGGACTGTCTGGAGATAGAATAGAACAGAATAGAATAGAATAGGGCTGATAAAGAACAGCTCATGCATGGTACAGTCTTGAGTTAGATCAATATTAATATTACCTAAGACCCAAGATTAGATCAATATTACCCAAAATCTGTCCTGGAAAATCTATGTCACAAAAAGTCATAGACATTTTTACAAGTTACGATGACAGACTGGTAGTGAATAATGCCTTGGCTTTTTACCGTTTCAAGTGAGGTCACTTTTGTCTCAAGTGTTAACACCTGAAAAGAAAGAAGAGAATAATTTGGTTTACTGGTATTGGCTATATATTAATACACTACATTCACACAATGAATACAATATGTTATCTCATGATGGATGGACTTGGATGATTTTCCTGTTGTTACTTGGATTTAAGGTTTGCATGGTCGTTCAGCAGCTGACTTTGACAACCTGTTGTATTTAAAAAATGTCTTGCTGCAATCAGAAATAAGCCTGCTTTTCTTCCTGCAGAAAATGCAAAGGTGCCAATAATCTTGGCCAGAACTGTATATCCACTAGCTTGCCAGCACTTTAAAAACTGTCTAAAAGTTATGTTTATCTACAAGTAATACCTACTCCTTCAATCCAATCCATTCAAGAGACCCTAAACCTAGCATTCCCACCTAGCATTCCCATCCCATTCTTAATGTCAATTCAACAGCATTTCAATGTACATATGGACAATGAGGATGCTCTAGATCAGGGGTGTCAAACCATGTGCCATGGAGGGCCAAGAGTATGCAGGTTTTTGTTCCAACCAAAGACTACAGCTAGTGATTTCATTGATTACCACACCTTCAACCAGAGAGGAGGGACTAATCAGTGAAATCACCTGGTGTAGTGTTCGGTTGGAATGAAAACCTGCATACTCTCGGCCCTCCATGGCACATGGTTTGACATCCCTGCTCTAGATTATGAAGCTGTTAAAATGGCCATTCTTCAAAAATATGATATAAATCCGGAAACCTATAGACAGAAAGAGAGCCCAAAAGAACTGTATGTCAGATTAAAGGATCTTTATGGGAAATGGGTTCAGCCTAAAGGAAAAACTGTGAATGAGATTGGGGAAATTATTGTCCTAGAGCAATATCTGAGAATGCTTTCCCCTGAGCTCCAGGTTTGGATTAGGGAGCACAATCCTGCAACGGCCGCCGAAGCAGCTTCCCTGGCTGATGTCTTTGTTGTGGCCAGGCGAAAGAAGCAGCCATGGAGCTTCACTGCCTGGAAGACAACTAAGGACCACAAAGGGCCAGGCGTCTCTTGGCCGCCTAGGGTGGCCACTACAGGGGGTAAGGCTCCTGTAAAGGAGAAACAGACTTTGATGAACTCATTCGCTAAACCTACCACAGTACCCGTATGCTATTTATGTGGTGAAGAGGGACACACCAAACCTGTTTGCCCCAAGAATCCTGTGAAATTGACTCAGATGTGTTATGTACCTAGAGGTGACCTGGGGCCAAAGATGGCGCCAGAGCAGCCACTGAGAGAGACCAGGGTGGAAATAAACGGCTGTGAGTTAAAAGCACTCATTGATACAGGCAGCACTCAGACTCTTGTCCAGAGACAGTTTATTCCTCCCCAGTGTGCGTATGGCTGATACTGTGCCTATCTGTTGTGTGCATGGAGACAAAAAATTGTATCCTACAGCAGATATATATATATACATTATATATATATATCTATATATCAGTATATATCAAGGTGCGAGGCCAGATCTCATGCGTGTGGGGGTTGCTGAACATCTTCCCTTTCCTGTGGTGCTGGGTCATGATCTGCCTGTCCTTGATGATCTCTTGCATCCAAGTAAGTTGTGTAATGCGGCAATCACACAAGCTAACGCCAGGGAGACGCTACAGTCCATCCAACCTTTAAGTGAACTCCCCTTCTATGATGCTGAGATTGAAGAAAAGCCTGGAAAGGATCGCAAATCACGTAGCCAGAAACGACAGGAAAAATTCCAACACATGAAAATAGACTCCCCCATTGAGCTACATCCGCAACTGCCCTTAGGGTTTCAACTACCAACAGACATCCAAGTATCACAACAAGATGACCCTAGCCTAGCTCCTTATTTGCAGCAAGCCAGAGACTATAAGGAAGGGGGTGAGGTGCAGTTGCTAAATGGGGATGGGTACTTTATGGAAAATGGGATACTATACCGCCAGCAAGGGCCAGCAAAGCAGCTAATGGTGCCTAAATCAGCTAGAGAAACTGTACTTGGGTTGGGTCATTCTGTTCCCTGGGCAGGCCACCTGGGGAAACATAAAACCATTGACCGCATTAAGAGACATTTTCACTGGCCGGGGTTATGTGATGATGTGGCCCAGTACTGCCGAAGCTGTCCCCAGTGCCAGCAAACCTCAGCCCGGTACCCCTTTAAAGTTCCCCTCCAGCCATTGCCGGTCATTGTTACCCCGTTTGAACGTTTGGGGATGGATATTGTGGGCCCAGTGGAAAGGAGTAAGGCAGGGAATCGCTTTATGTTGGTGATCACAGATTACGCTACCCACTATCCCGAAGTGTTCCCACTTAAAACTGTTAAGGCTAAGTCAATTGCTCTTTGCCTGGTGCAATTCTTTGCAAGGGTCGGGTTCCCCAGGGAAATTCTCACTGACCAGGGGACCAACTTCATGTCCAAATTGTTAAGGGATGTGTACCAACTGCTGGGGATTAAAAGCATAAGAACTACCCCATACCATCCTCAAACTGATGGTCTGACGGAGTGTTTCAACCAAACCCTCAAACAAATGCTCAGGAAATTCATTAATGACAGAGGATCTGACTGGGATCAGTGGTTACCTTATCTGCTTTTTGCTTACAAGGAGGTACCACAGGCCTCAACTGGCTTCTCCCCGTTTGAACTGTTGTATGGCCATGAGGTAAGGGGACCACTCTCTTTACTGAAGGCACAATGGGGGAAGGATCACAGGACATCACAGCCTCAGAGTGTTGTTGCCTATGTTGTCCACATGAGGGAGAAGCTCGAAAAGATGACTACGCTTGCTCAGCAGAAAACATGGTATGACAAATCTGCCCGGGAGCGGAGTTTTTCCCCTGGACAGAAAGTGTTGGTTATGCTCCCCACACAAGAAAGCAAACTACTGGCTAAGTGGCAAGGACCATATGAGGTAACACAAAAAATGGGTCCCACTACTTATGTCCCAGATGTTTTTAAGGAAACTCCAGGCCATACGAATGGGATTAAACACAATATTGTGCTTAAGGATAATGCTACTGTAAGGAGATTGAGTTACAGAATTCCAGAGCGCCTCCTGGTGTCTTTAAAAAAGGAAATGGACCTGATGCTGTCCCTGGGAATCATTGAAGCATCAAGAAGTGAATGGTGTAATCCCATTGTCTTGGTCCCAAAGAAAGATGGCACTATAAGATTCTGTATAGACTTCCGATATCTGAATTCCATCTCACAGTTTGATTCCTATCCAACCCCTCGCATTGATGAACTGATTGACCGTTTGGGCAAAGCTAAGTTTCTAACAACCATCGATCTCTGCAAGGGTTACTGGCAGGTGCCGTTGACGCCACAGTCCCGTGAACTGACCGCCTTCCGTACACCATGGGGCCTCTTTCAGTTCACGGTAATGCCATTTGGACTGCATGGTGCCCCAGCTACATTCCAACGGTTGATGGATCAGGTACTGATGGGGCTTTCAGATTTTGCAGGCGCATACTTGGATGATATTGTCATTCACAGTGCCACATGGGAGGAGCATATGGACCATCTGAAGACGGTAATTGGACGTCTCCAGGAAGCAGGGCTGACTGTCAACCCGTCCAAGTGCCATTTCGCCAAGACTGAGACTGAATACCTGGGGTATGTCTTTGGAAATGGAGTTATCAAACCCCAGATTCATAAGATCCAGGCCATTCACTCTTGGCCACTTCCGCAGACAAAGACCCAGTTGAAGTCGTTCATTGGGATGTCAGGTTGGTACAGACGTTTCGTGCCTAATTATTCCTCTCGAGCTGCTGTACTTACAGATATGACCAGACGGATGAGCCCTACTCGGCTGCAGTGGAGTGAGGAGGCAGAGTTGGCTTTTAAAGACCTTCAGGATGCACTGAGTAAGAACCCTGTTTTATCTAGCCCTGACTTTGACAAAAACTTTCTTTTACAAACTGATGCCTCAGAGCGAGGTTTGGGAGCTGTGCTTCTGCAGGGGGAGCCCAACAACTACCACCCAGTGGCTTATATCAGCAGGAAGTTGTTCCCCAGGGAGACTCGTTATTCCACAGTGGAAAAAGAGTGTCTGGCTGTGAAATGGGCCTTGGACTCCCTCAAATATTATCTCCTGGGAAGAGAGTTCATCCTGGAAACAGACCACAAGGCACTGAAGTGGATGGAAGGGATGAAGGATGCTAACAGCCGCATCACTCGCTGGTATCTGGCAATGCAGCCATTCCGTTTCACCATCCATCATATACCAGGCAGAGACAACGTAACCGCCGACTTCCTATCACGCTCTCATGGCGTGATACCAGAAGGGGGGGAGTGTGTGACGGCTGCAACTACCAGCCGCACTATCAACCTAGCACACAAACGACTTTCCTTTGTCGAGTATCCTGTGGAGCAATCAGTCCTTGGCGCCTGGCCAACAAAGACCGAGCCGCTGCCTCAGACCAGCTTATGTGGGCCAACAGGGTGATTGGACCCTACCACACCAGCTACAGCCAGAGGGGTGGTTTGGGACTTTCTGGCAGGAAGTCATCACAAGAAAGTGATGACATACCCTGCAATCAACTATGGGCTAGCCCAGTGTGTATATATAGCACTGCTGGTGTGACTGGAAGTTAGTTAGTTTTTGTTTAGTCACAGCACTTATGCCTTCATTTTGACTTAGTTCTGTTCTGTTTATTTTGACTGATATAATTTTCTGTCTCTAGAGCAGTTCTTTAAGTTGAAGTCTATGTCTTTTGTTGTTATTTGTTTTGTTACCCCTCTTAAACAACTGTACATATTTTTGGGCTAATAAAACCCTTATTTTTCACACCACCTGATCTCCCAGTCATACTGCCAACCCCGGGTCCCTCACACATATAATAATCCTAAGTAAATTGTTAAAAGAATATATAAATATAATAATAAAGAAATAATAAATGTTTTGATGGTTAACAATGAAATAATAACTCATGTTACATAATAATAAATTCACCATTTATTAAGGATGGTTATTATAAAGTGTTACCTCATCCAACAGAAGGAATATCTAAATGTCCTACCCTGGTGTCGAGCTGGTTGAGTTTGTTGGTGACGTCAGGGGGAACTCCACCTCCATGAGACTTTATGTTGTCAATGTCAGCTTTGTTGGTTTGGATCTGAAATCAGAAAGGTCATACAGTTGAGATGAAGACAAGCCCTATCTAATTTGATATGCTACATCAACATAATTAGTGCATTGTAGTCTGATTTGCAGGCAAGGCAAGGCTGATTTGTAATGTATCACAGGGTGAACAGGAAAAAGAAAATTTTATCCTATAAGAATGAAATTTCATTTGTTGAATATGGACAAATGCAAACACCTTTAGTATAATTTTTTGTTATTAACAATCAAATTAGCAAATTTTTGTTTTTTGATTATTTACAAAATGCTATGCATATGATGGAAATCTCAATTATTTGCTATTGCTTCATGTAAAATATTCAAAAATAGAATAAAAAAAAGATATCAAACAAGCCTATGTAAAATACCAGCTATTTTGGAGGAGTGGGGTGTTAAATGTCATCTGAATGTCATCTCATTGGATCACCTGGATCACCTGAGTTCACCCCCTTTCATAGAGGTAATTATCCTAGAGGTTCTTAACATACTTTCCAGCTTAGACTATTAATGTTTGAACATTATGTTCAGTAAAAATATGTAAAAGTACATATTTGTGTGTTATTTATTAAACTACATTGTATATGTTGTTATGACTTAGATGAGGAGCAGATCATATTTTAGGAGCCATTTATGCAGGAATGGAGATACATTTGTTCTCACAACCGTATGTCATTTTGAGAAATTGTTTCAGCTAATTGTTTGGTATACTTGGCACTGCTGGTATAAACACTTCTATAATTTCTATAAACATAGAAATTAAGTACTTATACTTGTTTTTGATGATTGTTTTGTATATTCCATGAAACTACAGTAATTATAGAAGCAAAATACTATAGTATCTCAAAATTGAGGAATCTAACCAAAACTGACATTTTCACCTGTGGTGCCTTGTCTTCAACAAGGGGAAATTATTATCTTGACTCGTGATCTTTAGTGCAGACCAAACTGCTGCATCTGCTTCCTAAACTGTTAATCATTCATGGTCTCATATGAGGCACATTAAGCTTTAAATTCTCTAGATGGTCATAAGAAAGCACTTAAAGAGCGAAGTTAGGAGGGAACAAGGTAGTAAAATGTTGGTAATTACTTTTATATCATTACATCATAGGAAATATTTATATATAATTGGCTTTGGTGCTTTTATGAAAATTCAAATTTTAAATTTTCTACATTGAACATCCTTTGGGTTTATCTGCCAGGAAGTCTATGTCCTGGAGGAATTTGTACTGCATGTAAGAAGTATGAAGGACGAAGTGTGTGTATGAGCCTTACCTGACTCAGGAGCTGGGTGAGGTCTTCGTTCCCCACTTTGACCCTGCCCGATGCCGAGGTCTGGAAGTGGATATCCTTGTTGTCTCCAGTGGTGAAGACCAGGTGACCGTTGTCTGACAGCATACGAGGCCTACAGGGTCAAAACATCACGTCAATGCTCCAGACCCTGAGCTCAGAGATCAGTCAAGGTATTTGTCCCCGGAGCGCAATTTTATCCAAGTCGATCTCTGCCTTCTTCATTGGATTCAAATTAAATAATTCCATATCTTCAAAGTGTTCACATTGTGACCCTGATGGACAACTCAATGACTTTTCATAACTACGTGAATGTGTGTGTCAATGAAGTTTTTCATTCTGGTTTCCACTCCAGTTGGGCTGAAACCTAATGCAATGAATATGTGAAACATATTTTTTATATTCCTGCAAAGTGACCCATTTGTAAAATTCCCTGACTTCCCCAGAGAATTTACGAAATTCCCTGACTTTCCCTTTCTGGAATACCCCTCTCATGATGGGAACTCTGATCAAAGAGTTATCAATCTAAGTGTATCAGTCTACTGAGGATGTGATATTTCTTAAAGAATTAAAGAAATATTTGTCACTCCAAATGAAAAAAACCTTTCACAAAATACTTGCTGGCATGAAAATGAAGCACATTCTGAGGTGAGTCATATCAACACAATTGCTAACAAAACAGTTGGAAATATTGGCCATTAATTGTTAATCAAGCCACATATTAGTCTACTTCACACAAACTAAAGCACTGTTTCATGGAATCAATAGGTTCCAACAGAAGGACCCCATCAACCCTGACCCATCACTGCCTAACAGAGCCCTCTTTGGTCACTAAATCCCCAACTCACTGGTCATTGCTGATGTCCCTCTTGTTGAGTCTTTGTATTTTGTCCCCTGGCTCCCCTTGTAATCCCACCAGGAGGAAGAGGAGGGTGAAAAGCAGCCGTGATAGCCGCAGCGTACCAGCCATAGCGAGAGATGTGCTCCCTGGACGCTCTTCAGGTCTATACTGAGGATTGACCTGCCGCAATGCTCCAATGCCCCCCGCCGAGACCTTGACCTCACACAACCATAAAGCTCATCAACGTACCAAAGCCCGTTATACTAGTTTATTGGCTGATCGACACGGTCCATCACATGATTTTAGAAGATGAGTAACAGTTGAGTACCAGCTGAGTGTGTGTTTAACAGAAGTAACAGCAATCAAAGGAAACTTCAAGTGTCATTTGAGCAATGTCAGGAGTGGGTAATTGCAGTGTAGATGGTTATACGCAAACATGATCATCATCATCAGTAAAACTTTACTTAAGTGGTGCTTATAGGCATTATCAGACATAAGTACATTGTGAGTGCATAATTATTATAATCAGATCATGATAGAATATGTGAAAAAATTATTTGACCCCCTACAGAATACTTTATACTGTCGTTAATGACAATGTTTTAACTGTTTGATGATTCTTAGGCACCGTAGATTTTTTATATATGAAATTTGGTCTTAGATGTTTTTTTTTGTTTTCTCCATTAGTGTTTTACATTACTGCTCTTTATTGTAATTGTTACATTTTTTAAATTTAGATTCTTTTCATGTCATTACAAGAAATGTGTAATGTGTTATGTGATTATAAATCTACTTGTAATCACCACAAGTCAAGTGTCAACAAGATTTATGTTTGTGAAAAAGGAAAAATGGAAAATGTCAAATATCTGTGAATGTTATATCATTTAAAAAAAAAAAATATATATATATATATATATATAAAAAAAGATTTCTGTTTATGGACCTTTGATGCACATTAATGGTGGATGAGTAATGATTCAGAAAAGTTGCAATAAGAATGTACCACAGCTTGGAGAGGACAATGTAATGGATTTTTAATTGGTTTAGAAAATCAGTTATTATAGTCATTATAAAAAATATATAATATATAAAACTTTGAGTTTCTTTGTTGAGTTTATTCAAACCAAATAAAGTGTGTATACCTTGTCAATACAATTTCTGTTTTCACTTCCTGAAACATATCATTTTATGCCTTCTGTGAGATATTAAATCTTTTTTTGTGATTGCCTGTTTCCCTTACAATATATCATATTTTGACATCACAGTCCAGCCAACAGAGCCATGTACTGGAACAACTTCCATTGTTCATTGATAATGATGTCACGTCCAACAAGGAAGCACTTGGTACCTCTGATGACCTGCAGGATCATCGCAGCCAACATTCCCAAGAGGAAACTCCTTGGCTTCTCTATATTCTACCATGGTCATGGAACAATGGTGCGCTGCTGTACAAACCACACGAGAAAAATAATTTGTCAAACAGTCGTCTTCTACTGTGTGTCTGAGTTGTAGGAGACCAGGAGCTGGATGAGTCTGGCCACCACAACAACATTAAGGCTGTTCCCCAGGACTCGGTACTGCTGCTTGGTGGAGATCTGCTGTGGGAAGGCTGCAAAAGACATTCAAATGAAATGAAAGTCAATAAATACTTGGGTATATAGTCCACTCAATCAAACACATATAATAACTATATAATAATAATTAAATCATTAAAAAATAGAATAATAACTAGGAGATTTTGGCATAATCACATGGTAAATATTAATTTTAAACTGAGCAATGACAGCAAAGGTGAAGGGGATATTTTACAATGAGGGAGCTGCATTTCACATAATCACATTATCAGCAGGCATCTCAGACGTCATTAAATTTCCTTCCCAGTTATTACCCCCAAGTTGGGCCCTAACATAAAAGGGCATCTTTAAGGTTGAAAAGGTGGCTTGTCCTCTTGCTAATGTTTTCAAAATCAGCAAGGGTCTGATTTTTCCACAATTTCTATTATTATTTCAAGCCAGGGTGATGGTTAAAGGTGAAAAACATCTCCCATAAACTCCTCTGCTTCCTGCCCCCCCCCCCCCCCCTCTCTCTCTCTCTCACAGGCGCCACCCTGTTTGTTTTGAAGAGCAGTAAGAATGATAAGCGATGATAACAGCCCTTGATAACAACCAACATGCATTCTACACAAGTAAGCTAACGTCAAGTTGAAACTCTGGAAGAAAGTTGTGCATTTCAAAATAAAAAAGGTTCCCGTCTTCCTTTCCTTCCTAGCAGGTTACAGTATGTTTGACTCACTGAAGCTCTGGGGGAAGCCCATGAGGTTGGCAATCTCTCTGGGGGTGAAGTAACGTAGCTTCAGCTTCGACAATCGCTGGAGTTTCTCCTCCTCAGACTGTTGTTCCAGACCTTTAAACACACTCTCCATCTGCACAGCAGAAAAACACAGACCTTTAACATCAGCTTTTATCATTGGCTTACAACAGAATTTAAATAACTTGATAGGAAGGAGACCCTGGAAACAGAAACCAGGGAGGGGTAAACCATTTCTATCTATCTACAATCTGCTCTACTCTGAGAGCACCGGTGCCCCCATGGGTTAGGCTGATGGAGAAACCTTCATTCATTCATCATTAAGTAATGTTGGATGGATTTATTGGATTTATTAACTGCTACCATACAATCTAATTTCCCATATTAGAGAATTCCACTGCTTACATTTGAAAGCACCCACTACAACAATGATGCTTGAAGAACATATTCATTCATTTCTGATGCATGAGCTAACATAATCCAGGTGCTCCTAGCCTTGATCCTCTTGACTATAGTCCTGTTCCTATCATCTGGAGGCAGTACTGAATCAAATTCCTACCTCCGTTTCCATGCAGGACTGCAGCACTGAGCCTGTTCCCTCCACATAGTGTCCATAGCTGTGGCAAAGGTACAGTTGAACAATCAACTAACAGGAAAGCAAAATGCTGTCTTCATAATTCATGTCATCAATTTTGTCATCGCACCAAGTAAATCCATAATTAATGAAAGCTACAGTGAATGAGAAGTTTATGACTCTGAAAACATACTAGACCTCTAGAGAATACAAATTAATATGGTGAACATTTGGTGAACAGCTTTCCCCATGAGTGCATACTTTCTTTCGTATGAATTGGTTCTGGCTGGGCCATTGTTTTCCTATGCAGAGAGCGGTGTCAGCGTTACCTTTGGCATCATGACACGTTTTACTGCACTCAAAGTTGAAATTTGACCCAGTTCACATGTGACATTTCAAAGCTCTCCCAACTAGATCACAGCTTTATATGATGTGTGCGTCGATATACAAAGATGGAGAAACTCAACTTCTGTGCATCGGAGTTTCCAAAAATGTGCGATACATGAAAACATTACCATGATCTCGGTAAAAAGAGTATTACATGGCAATATGCTGGCAATCAGACGGGGCTGCCAGGTTGAGAAATTAAAAGAGACAATTTGGTCTCATGTTTTTCTATCCCCCGCCTTTGTGCTACCACGTGCACTTTATGTATTATCGACAAGCCCACCTACACCATACTTAACGGTGAGTACCGTGCGGAACAGTCAGCAAGCTTGTCAGTGGAGAAAAGTTGGCCATGTCTGAAATTTTGGCGGTCAACGTCCATCAACAGCCAATCAGATTTAAGTCTTAACCCTGGCAATTCCAGTATGCTCTACAGTACTCACTGAGCAACAAAAAGACGACAAAAATTTCCCAGGAACTAAACACAGCCTTACTTTGTCAGTTGAATCTACGAACCAATTATGCAATGTTTTGAGACAAAGATAGTGACAATGATGAGTGTGACTATATATGCACCCTTTGGTGAAGCAGACAGATCTCCTGCAGGTAGGCCTGACGATGTCCATGAGCAGAGCATAGCGCAGCAGGGTTTTAGGAAGCAGGAGGTAGCGCGCCATCTCCTTCTCCTCCGTCCTCAGCTCCAGGAAGTCTTGTAGCTGCGAGACTGATAGATCGCTGTTCTGATTCAACTTCCTCTGGGCGGCCTTCGTTGTCTCAAGTTTGTACAGGACACAACCCCCTTCCACTTCCTCTTCCTGTTGGCAGGTGCTTGGACAGGAAGGATCTGAGACTGTGGATGGTTCTGAGGCATCTTTCTCAGCAGGCCACGGGAAACCTTCTAAAATCTAAAATGACATGCTGTTGTCAAGATGTTAGGAATATGTAATATTACTGTTCATCCAGCTCTGATGCATGGCCTTGGTTCAAACTGGAGAGCTGGCACTATGATGTTTCTTTACCAAAATGAAGCCAGGATTAGTGTCAGTTTGCCTCACCTGTGAGCTCATCTGGAAGGAGAATCTTCCTGGTGAAGTCTTGGCAATCAGGAAATAACGCAGTCTAGAGTTTGGGATTCCAACCTGTGTTCAGGAATAGAATAGAGATTATTAATAGAATTAACAGTAACACTTTGTCAATCCTTCCCTAATTCAGGTGCATTTAGTTCTAGTATGTTTAGGTATGCTGTTTTACACTTGTGGGTGAGACCATCAGCTCCTGGAAAGTATATCCACAGTCCTTCAGTGTTTTCACCAGACATTCCCTAAAGAAGAGAAACAAAATATGAAGACAGATTACCTCTGCTGGGACCTTTGGGCCTGTGTATAACATTGTAACACAGGTTCAAAGTAGAAAATAATCACTTGATTCTAAAATATGAAAAAACATATTACCTAAAATACGTATTATCCTTATTAATGCAAGCATTTTTTTGGAAAGGTTCTTAAGATAAAAGATACTAACTGAAAGCATACATAACATGTAATCAACCATTTTGTATTAGTGGATGTTGCATTTTCCAATATTTTCTAAATGTAACTGAAGTGTTTTTTTCTAAGCAGCAGGTGGTCAGCTTTATAAAAGCAGATCCTCATTCAAAACACACAGGTGCTTATTCATAAAACCCAACAGGAACAGTGTTGAGGTGCACAAAATCTGATGCTCAATAATTTGAAATTTCACAAATTTACCAGGACTACATTACCACTGCCTTATTTTACCCTAAAAGGTTTTTTTTTTTTTTTTTTTTCCTTGTCCTCTGTGAGGGTCCAAGGCTGGGGGATGTTGTGTACTAACCACTTATTGTTTTCACAGGTTGGGCACTGTGAAACCCTTTGAGACTGTAACAGTGATTAAGGGCTATACAAATAAATTTGATTTTATTTATTGTCAGTCAGTGAAAATTCAACATGTTAAGCTTGACTCTGGTTATCAAGACTATTATAGACTATATCCGTCAAAAAACAGCACAGCTCTGTATTTTAAGAGAAAAAAGTAGCGGAACATAATGTGAAATAGTCATGTTAGTTATAGACATGGTGACTGTAAAAGAGCATAAATGGTTATTCGATTAAATTGCAGAGCATGTAATTGATGTGTTTAATATGAAAAGAACAGTCATACGCTGTCAAACTAAATCAAAGTAGATATAGACTCGCCTTGAAAACTGCCATCACAACGCTAATTAATAATGCCAAATTTATTAACATTTTGACGATTTTCTAAAGAAAATGATGACTCCCTATGACACAATGTGACAAGATTATTAATATTTAAACTTATTTCTCACATATACTGTCCACAGCAGGTCGTATTTTGTGTTTTTATGAATTCCTTATGGAACATGCAGGCTGCAAGCGAGGCTGCAACTCTCTAGGCTTTTGAACCTGTCCTAGTTGTCTCCCTGGTCACCTA
This sequence comes from Hoplostethus atlanticus, assembly GCA_034670405.1. NCBI lineage: Eukaryota > Metazoa > Chordata > Actinopteri > Trachichthyiformes > Trachichthyidae > Hoplostethus > Hoplostethus atlanticus. Next base: position 5,441 of record JAXDDX010000377.1, on the reverse strand, counting down.
GTGGAGGAGATCTCGAAGCCCTTCACGTTCTCCAGCAGAATGAAGCGGGGCAGCCTAGCCAGCCTGCAGCCAAAAGAATGTAGAAACAATTTTATTATCCAACCAAGGCTGGAAAAATCACCTTTGGCCTCACCCCAGGAAAAAACACAATACAATACATTAACATGACAGATGGCGTCAGTACACAGACAGCAGTTAGTGCAGTTATAGTGATTCGTCTAGCTTTGCTGAGCAGGTTGCCTGTAGGCAGCAAAGACCTAGATGTATTGGGAACATCACAAAACAAAAGATTCTGAGAGCGGGAAATGACAGGCAGAAATAGCCAAGAAACAAAGAAGGAAAGGTGCAGATTGAGGTTTCTGCAAACATTTCTTGGAGGCAGAGCTGCTCTGGAGGCAGATATCATAATTGGTTGAGTTAAACCTCAGTGAGGGGAGCCAAAGAACCACACATTTTCTGAGTGCAAGGTAACTAGTTGCGAGAAAAAGTTTAGGCTATAGGCTAGTATGGCTAATTTGAACTTGGAAGGTCAGCTAGGCTAACTGGGTAACTTAGCATGGGTAGATTGCATTTTTTTCAGTGAGTAACAAGTGCACAGGCTTCATAATAACTACCACCTCTCTTACCCCATGCCTTTTTCACTGGGTTTCTGTCTAGCATTACTTAGCCAGAAAAATGTGTTCTTTGACTCTGCCCATTGAGGTTTATCTTAACCAATGAAATTATTTCTCCAGAGCAGCTCCGCCTTCAAGAAATGTTTGGACAACTAAAACTCCAATCTGCGGGGAAACTGAACAAGCACAGAGGGGTGAATGGTGATGGATACTGGTGGTGACCTTGGCAGAAGATCAAGGATGTAAAGGAAGCTCTTGGTTCTGGGGTCAGAGATGTCACCCTGCTTTCCTAATCTGCACAGAGACACAACATACCAAAGATTTCAGTGGAAAAATCAAATCAAATTTATTCATAGAGCACATTTCATACAATGATAACGGACAGTGGTAACGCAAAGTGCTTTACAAACATGATACAAAAACATTAAAAAAAGAGTAGCTTTCACAAGCTAAACATGCAGTGGGTAGGTCTTTCCCAGGAAAAATCCTGTGGCGCACAGGAAGTGATGCAGAAAATCAAACCAAAGCATCACTGCAATGTGCATTCAGCACCAAAGATGGAAAGTGCTATATAAATAAAACAATTATTATCTTTATTACACAGTAGGACCTACCTGGTGAAAGGCTGGCAAGGAGGGCTCATCAAAATCATGTCAAAGGATAATTTGTTGAAGTCATCCAGTGTTATCCCCTGAAAACACACAAAGACATGCAAGATTTAACATTAAATTAAACCCACTAGTGGTTTCTACAGCTAGCCTTATTAACACTGACCAACAACAACAATTAAACTGCCATTTCATAATGACTATTTGGCATTTCAGGTATCGGCCAATGTCAAATACAGGTCCAATCCATGACTTTTACTCAATAATACAGATTTGGGGTGTGATCACACCTGCAGTTATTTTCTTTGGTTCAAACCATAGTGGACGTAGTACAACATGAAAGTTAAACAAATCTGTTTCCAGTACCTGTTATTTTAGCTAAGCATGGACTTAACTTCTCCATAGTTAAGTCTCCATGCCATAACTTCTCCGGTGTTCATACCAGTTAGGAACACATGTAGAAACAACTGAATATGAGCATCAGTCCAGACTGCTGTTTGCCCTCGCTTCGTTTTGTTATCCTAGGCTTTCCAAGCATGAGGAACTGCTGGCTATCAGATGTCAATATCTGTCTCCTTCTACCCAGAAAACCTTGCATTTTGGGGTTGCTACCGGTTGTTGGTTCAATTACATTCTCGCTCCTAATGAACCGCCCGCAGTTATATGGTGCCAAACATTCCAAAGGAGTAAATGCTTCAGAGTTGGAATACACCGCTCCAAACACGCTTGGTGTAAACACGCCCTTAGAATATCTGTTTGGGGTCACTGCATAAAAATCATTGATAAAAAGTCTATTGTTCTCCATTTGAGAGATTTAACATGGCTCTTGGTATCCAATTTTAATATTGAGGAAATTCTCCTGGAATCGGCCCGATATCTGAAACCACTATAGGCGTTGGCTAGTATCAGGTATCTATACAATTGGTCAACTAACTTATGCTCCAGTACCGTCAATGACCTCTAAAATCAAAACAGTGCCTGAACAACTTCCATAGTTGTTCTCCCTGCTGGAAGTAGGCTAGAGCAGTAGTGTGTCCATCCTTATGGGATGTTGCTGACGAAGCAGCGGACCTTTACCCCTCAATAAAAGCTCCTCAGTTATACTTTTAACTGAAATGACCAATAAAAAAAAAGACAGTCACGGGAAAGCTGCAAAATAACAAAACACAAACAGCCTAGGAATGAAGGAAGGAGGAAGATTACGGTTTGTGATTATATTGTGTTGATACGCTGGAAATTATTTGCTATGTCCTTGTGTGATAATATTCAATATGGTGGACATACGCTTCCTTGGATTGTTTCGTTTTGTGTAGGTGGTTTGAAGCTTTGTTAGCAGAACTCAGCACTCATGGGTTACACCCTCCACGATCACCCACCTCGATGGTCTTGGGCCAGAGGGGCGTGTCTGGGAAATTGTGCTTGTAGATGTCATTGGCTGTAGTGTTGACGTCCACTGCAGCCACTACCTGGGCAGGTACATCACTCTCTGGAGGAGAAATGACCGGATTATAAGATGGAAATGAAGCCTGACTAGACCTGATGTTCAAATCATGTGACGGTCTTGCTGGTGGTTTCCTGACAATCATGAGGCCAGAAACTAGGGAGGCACAAATACCACGTTTTCCAACACTGATGCCAACCCTGGGTACTAAACTTTAAATACCAGCTAATACTGAATATTAATCCAATTCCTAACTTTACCTGGAAAGTAAAGTATTTTTGGTGTTGCTAGGATAGCAATGACTGAAATCTAACCACATTTCCAGCAGTAGACATAACACAAGAAGACGAAACAAGAGATGAAAAAGACAGAAAATCAAGGCGCCGTCTTTTGATTCCTGGCATGTCAAAAATACACATCTTGGTATTGGATTTAGTATTAAGGGAATTCTCTGATATATCATTATTTTAGCCTGGCATCAATCCAATGTCAAATTCTAGTATAGCTTAGGTACCAAAGCATCCCTGGTTCCTACCAGGAACAACAGAATGTTAGTTTGACAAGTAGTATGGACAGGGCAAGGTAGTGACATTGCTTTTAGGTACTACCTAATTGTAAATTCATTCAGTGCCAACTTTCAATATTTTCATTCTCTCATATTTTATTCAGGGTAACAAACATCTCTGGTTACAAAGGCAGCAAAACAAAGTACTGCATGCTTAAGTAATATCTAGTGAGCCATATCTACGTTCCGTTTTCTTGAATGGACATGTTACGCCACTCTGTTGAAAGCCCTGACAAACTTGCTTATTGACTAACGTACACACCTTGTAGAGTATATTTTACAGCTGTTTCTAGTAAAATATAATGTATAAAAAATATAATAACCAATTCCAAAAGTTGAAAATGGAGTGAAATAAGCGGCGCTTAGTGGACAGTGTGTATGCCGAATTGGAGACTAGCTCTTAATGATTCGTAAAACGTCTTAATGTTCAACCAGGTGTGTACTTTTACCGATAAGCAAGGCGGTGTTAACCAAGATATCTACAGAGAGGGATGTCCGATGCGTCACAGTGATGGGCGTGAGCGTTATTAGAGACAAACTCCAAAACCTGCAGCACAATCTGTATTTTAACGGATGGGATGGGAAATCCATACCGTAGTTATGGATTACTGCTACAATTCAAATTATGCTGTAGACTTTACAGTTTGTCTCCAATTGACGCGCCCGCGCATGGCTCTGTTGTATATGACTAGATTCATTGTCAGATTTGTAATAGAGTTCGGGCTAGTTTGGTTGAAAACTTCCAGTGAAATAAAACCAGTCGAGATTAAAGAGCAGCTACCAGCAGATAGCAGTTACCTTTTAAAGCATAATGCATCCCACCTATCCCACTGTACAGCTCCAATACCCTCAGACTCTCCATAATAAGAACAGCTAACAACTACAGACCATCAGCAGCTGTAAACTCACACGTGTTTCCAGTCCGACTCTTCCGGCCAGGAACACGTTCTCTAAAGAATTGTTCCGCAACACTGTTAAATGCTGGATCGTTTTTTCATTTAACTTCAAACTTTCATATCTTAAAGACAAGACACTGCTCTGCCATATGAGCAGGTTTAGGTACAATATGTTGTTTTAGAGATCCAATATAGATGACACACGTTTGATCTGGCTGTGCAGATAAAAAAAAAACTGGCACCAATTCACTGAATCCTAGAGCATTGCAAAGTCCTTGCCATACCTTGAATATAATTTGCCACCAAAACACCAAACCTGCTCATAGCTACTAAATATCTGGGAGGAAAGTGGAGAAATGATTGATAACTAAATACATTTCAGCTCAATGTGATAAAATATTAGACATAGGGACTGACAGGGTATTATTATTTGGTCAGTGTGATAATGTGATATTATTATTTGGGCAATGTGAATTATTAGACATAGGGACTAACAAGATATTGAGGGCTTGGATCCAGAAGGCCATACATAGGTTCTGGCAAACTTTATAGGATAGCCAAAACAATTACTGTGAAATTACTGTATAATGCCATCACATACATACAGATATAAAGAGATACTATATATATATATAAGGTTCTACAAAGAGCAGTAATCTAAAACACTAATGCAGAAAACAAAAAAGGTGTGTGTGTGGGGGGGTGGGGGGTGGGGGGGCGACCGTTCCTGTAAAGTTGTAAAATTGGTATCAAAATGACGGCAGGGGTCCAATTGAGCTAATCAGTATGAATTTGTAGTCCCACAAACATTCCAACATTGGAAAAAATGTTGATAAACGTCCATGTCCAATCATTTTTGCCGAATAATTTTTCCAGAGCTCCGGCGTTTCTCGCCTGCCTGTGGCTTGTGAGTAGTCTTTACCAATTGGAGTGTGGTGTGTAAGAATAGGAGTGAACTCATATGAATATGAGTGTTTGTGCAGAATAGAGGATGTTTATTGATGGCCTGGATGATATTTTAGATCGGTGAGTATCTAAATACATCCTTAATAGAAAAGTTGTATATCTGATTTAGTATGATTGGAATGTAGTTGTCCTGATTGTGAATAATAAATCGGGCTTGTAAAATTAAGCAGATTTGTATATAAATATGTAGAAGCTATTTAAGTATTTGCTGGACTTTTTAATTAGTGGGATTGCTATGAAACAGCAAACCCACTATTGTAATCTTGCGTGTTTATTAGTGGGATTGCTGTGAAACAGCAAACCCACTATTGTAATCTTGCATACCCACTATTGTAATTCTCCGTTTATTTG